>JASSUY010008104.1:0-33721 GCA_032466535.1 Forpus xanthops | reverse complement strand
TATGGCTAGGTATCAGGTGAAGATCTGTTGTATTCTCTTTCCTTGTATTTTCTCTTGTATTATTATTGGTGGTAGCAATAGTGATTTATGTTATACTCTAGTTACTAAACTGTTCTTATCTCAACCTGTGGGAGTTGCATTCTTTTGACTCTCCTTCCCATCTCCCCAGGACTGGGAAAGAAAGAGGGGGAAGTGAGTGAGAGAGCGGCTGTATGAGTTTGAGAGCCTCAAACCACAACAAAACTTCAAAGGGGTAAGGGCATTATCCACTGTCAAAGCATTAAATTTTCATTGCATTTGCATCAGGAACTGGATATTGCATCACATTACATCTTTTGTAGCACTAGCTTTGGCCAATAACTGCAAACTCTGGAACGGAGATAGATGGAAAAAGCCTGACACTGCCTTTAGCTATTTGACTCTTGCAAAAAATCAATGTGCAATCACATTGCTATTGCGGGCAAAGCCCAGAAGTTCAAAGGAAAGAGGGTAAGAGACCACGTCTGACTAACCCATGGAGCTGTCAGGCTCCCTTCCTTCTTCCCAGCCTGCATCTCCACATTGCTTCCCATGCACACTGCACTCATCCTCCCTGCCCTTGCCAGGGCCACTCCTGTGGTCCTCACCCCCCTGAAAACGCTTTCCCACTCCTCTCCTCTGACAAAGGAGAGCAAAACCAGATGGTCCAATGAGGTCAGAATGTGTCGCTGACAAGTCAGTGGCTCAGTCATTGCAGCAATGTTGCAATCTCCACAGATACTTTGCATTTTCTCTTCCTCTGATGTGCCACAATTGAAGACAGATTCTGAACAAGCTCAGAAAGAAGCAAGAAAAGCAGCAGCCAGACTTTCCTCAATCACCCCACAGCCAGACAGAGGAGCCACCCTCACCACTTCCACCATGCTTGGTGCTGCAAAGGCTCTTCCTCACTGTCTTCGCTCATACTGGGAAGGCTGGTACATTGCAGGGCAACACGTTTTAAGATTAATATAATATGGTTTTATTTATCTGCCTCATAGCAGGGCTGGGCTACCCTGACAAGTCTCTCAAAGCTGCAATTTGACATCAATTAGAAATGAGCAAGGCAGTTTCAAGTGAATAATTCACAAGACAAACCTGCTCTCTTTTTTGCTGTTTATGGCATCACTGAAACAGCCCCTCATTTCTGGGAACATATCAGTTATTTGCAATGCCCCAGCAACGTTGTGACAAGGCTAGTTTTCAACAACTCACCCACCACTCAGCATTGGTGTATGCAGCATTTAACAGTCACTGAGTTTCATCCTCCTTTTCCATAGGCTTATGCCTTGAGCCAGCAGCTCTGCAGTATGGACTAAAGGAAAGCTGGATCTAGACTGCGTTCAGTTCAGTTTCTCCTTAGGGAGCTGCTTCCAGCTCTAAATCAGTAGATGTTAACTTTTTGCTACAGCAAACTCCACAGTTCAGATGCTGAGGCTTACACTGTGGTTAGAGCATGCTCAGGGGACACAAGCCTCCTCACATTCATGAGAACAAAGTTTCCCAAAAAGCGGGTGGCACAGTCTCAGCTGGGGAGGCATTTACAGCCACAGGGAAGCACGATGATGCCTGAAGTGAGACTATTTTCCAACAAGCTGTTTCAACAAGCATTGTTTCGGAGGCTGGCGTAACACACCCAAGATCCGTGACAAGATCCCTGTGCTGGCCATTCTTCACATTACGTGGGCTGGAGCAAACAATGCCCTGGCAGCCCCTTAACCCAGAAAAATGCATCTTACTATACCAAGTTTCCCCAAGTGTTGCTGATATCTGGGTAGACCACTTCTTACAAAGAGAAAAGGCATGCATCTTGCCTGGTTTTGGTCTAACTGTTCTTATTTTGTACATTTTTCATCCACAGAAGCATACAATTGTTTTGCTGCTTCAGCATAACTCTTTTGACTATATTCTTCAACAAGTCCATGTGTCTGCTGGGTAACAGCAGTATTCAATATATGCACTCAGTCTAGCTAGTTGGGTTTTTAAATATAGTTATCTCTGAAATTATGACTGTGAGGATGATTGTCACAAATGAGACTGTGGGCTGACTGTGCAGAACTGCAGAGGACCCACAGGGCTGAGGGGCTGCATAATAAAATGCAGATGAAGTTCAGAGCAACATCTCTAAGATTCAACTTAATGCTGGACTCAAAGTGACTAAAAATGTTTGAGTGAGGCATTGGGGGCCTGGTTAGATTGCTCTAAGATTTGAGATAAATATTCAGTGGGCAACCTCAACCCATCAGGTCTTCCCAAAACATAAAATATAAATGCGAGGCATTAGAAGAGTGGCAGAAAACAAAACAGCAAATTACACAGCCATACAAAGTCATGGTGTTCCCACAACTTGGGTACTGCTTACAGCCTGGTCCTCTTGCCTCAAAGGTGGAGGTATAAATTGATGTATTTCTACTGAAAGAGTTGCATTATTTTATTGTCATTTAGGATATGACCACCTATGCTGTGTAATTTTATAATTTCAAGTTCTACAGAAGGTCTGTCAGGCATCAACATTTCCTGCTGGAAAGATGCAAGACAAGCTCTCTTAGGAGAATGTGAGCAGACCACCAGCACTCACCTGGACTGTGGCATGAACAGCTTCGGGCACCTGATACTTCAACTCATTAGCAGTTTGCTGAGATTTTGGCAGCAGGAATGGGTAGGACAGGGATCGGTATTTGGGCTTCATAATCTGCCCAGG
Organism: Forpus xanthops; assembly: GCA_032466535.1. NCBI lineage: Eukaryota > Metazoa > Chordata > Aves > Psittaciformes > Psittacidae > Forpus > Forpus xanthops. Next base: position 31,002 of record JASSUY010008104.1, on the reverse strand, counting down.
GAAAAAAAAAAAAACAAAACAGAAGGAACTTGAAGACATTGCAACACAGCAGGATAACATTAAAAATTAAAATGCATGCCTGTGGAGGGCACATCGATGAGGCAGGGGCTGTATTCATTTCTGTGTCCCCAGCAGTAATGCCCACATCCCACCTTGGTGAAGTTCCAGCGCTGGATGAAGTGTCGGGCAACATCCCGCGCTGCTTTGCCATGTACCACGGAGGAGATATCATGCCAGGGCATCCTTGGAGTGGTGTATCTGTCAATGAAGTCTACAGGACAGGAAAGCATGTTTAGGTCTTTTCAGAAAAAAGACACAAATGTGGAAAAGCATGGCGTGCCCCCCTCAAACGGAAGCTTCTGGGACACTGCACTGACGGCTGTGCAGAATACTTATCAAGCAATTGCCTGCAGTCCAAGTCCATGGACCGTAACGGCATAATTGGCCCTAGAACCTCCCAAAGACAGTTTTTCTGCTTCCTCCTAGCAGACAAATCAAAATTGCCTCATTATCTCTGTCTCAATAGGAGGAAAAAATATGGTTTGAGGCTGAAAAGATGCTAAAGAGGGTTTGGGGAAATATAATGATTTCCAGGGTGCAAAGGCACTTACCAGCAAAAGGTTTGTCAAGCTGAACCCAGTCTTTAAAGACAAAGTTGCAGTAGTCTTTTCCGTGCCAGAACCTGGTTTCCCCAAGCAGCTCACCAACACCTGTCTTCAAGCTGCGGATGGATCCTTTATCTGTCACAGGCAAACAAGACAACAAATCCACACACACTCCAAAGTTATGTCTGTCCATCGCACACCACTGGTGAGAAATTCGCTGCCACGGAACAGCACTTGTGGCATCTCCCAGTCCCAGGCAGCTGAAGCTGATTTCTCCATTTCTCCCTACTCTTCCTGATGCTTTCAAAGGATGTATATTAGTATTTTTTTTCTTCCCTATTTTAATATTTGTTGTACCATCAGAACTGGTTATATATAGGAGTCCGTTAAGGAAACAATGAGCAGATGCTGAATTCTCTATACACTACAGTGAAAAACTCACCCTATAATCATATGGGTTTTCCACAGTCCAATGAATGGCGCCTAAATGTGGCAGCCCACTCCCAGCTGTGACTGACCTCGGTGGATATATGTACAGAAACATCACATAAATTATCTACTTAATATATCTTACAATACTAATGAAGTAATTCCAACTTCCTTGCTGGAGTATTTATAACTTTGCCTCTGTAGGAGGATACAACTCATCTGACAGAAGCTAGTCTTTATTAACTAGAATGAGATGATTAAAAAGCTCATGTTCCTTCACTAATGTTCTATTTTGTATTTCCAAATAACAATGTCATCTTTTCATACAACTTCACATGTTAAACAAATGGATTCTGAATTCCAAATTAATGATTAAAAGTAGTCTAAAATATTCCATCCTAACAGGATCCTTTCTCTACAGAGCATGTTTTGGTGCAGAGTGAATTTTTTTGTCTACTTTTAAAGAAACCAAAAACATTGGCCTAGATCACAAACATTTAACTAGCATTATTTCCTGAACCTGAGAACAGCCTTCATCTGCTGTACCAAATACTACTGAAATAATCACACACTAACGTGCTAGCAGCAGAAGCCTTCTAACTCAACCACATTACAAGGTAACCATGAAAACCCCTTACTGCAACCCATTTCAATAGTCAACAAAATACACATTGGCAGCAGTGCAACAAGACTGATACACACAAAGCAAGCCCTGCCAGCACTGCTGCAACCCCACCGAGCTGAGCCAAGCCATGCCAGAAACACCATGCAGCGGGTAAGCACCACAGCTGCATTAGGAAGCTTGAGCTTCTAGTGAGAGTCCAGGTGGAGCTGGGGAATCACTGACTCAGCATGCTCAAATGGGAATGGGTGGGACATGCTGTGGGGCCAAAACACTTCATGTACTGAGCTTTGATGACTGTATGCCGACTCATGAATGAGCATGAGGTGACCACAGGGGAGACCACAATTAATCTCCATGAAGCAAATGCTTCTCTTCCTTGTTACCTACACCATTTTGTAACCAGTATTTTATAATTGGTAATTAAGGCCTTAGCACAAAATGTTAGCAAGAGGAAGATGTCAAGTAACTGCTCCTCACCCCATATCAGAACTTAAAGGGATCCCTATGAGGTACTGAAACAGGCACTTTCAACATCAGAGATCACGACAGGATAGTGGTTAAGAAAAAATCCTTTCTCAGTTAAGTATGCTTTTTATTGACTTTAATGAGGGACAAAAAGGAGGGCCCAAGTCTTCATCCAAACATAGGTCTGACAGCAGCTGCTTTGCTGTGTCCTTTCTCTGCATGTCTTCCTGCATCAGGTTTACTTTAAAGAACCCATTGCAGAAGTTCCCAATTTCAGTAACAACCCTTTGCAGGATGAGAGCTGCTGAAATCATCATATATCACAATCAGAGTTATTTCCTCAACTGTTCCCTGTCATTACTGCAAATATGTTGATTTGTTTGGGGTTTGTTGCTGCTATGGGCTTTTTTTTTTTTTTTTGTAGTTAATATTTATTTATGCTGCAGTTTTTGTAGCTTTTGGAGAAGACTCTTCTGCCAGGATGTCCTCAGGGGGGTGCTAAAGGTGCTGTGCAATCAACAAGCAGCGAAGGCTGATCCTGGCACCCAACCTAACTCTCACCAATAGTTATAACGCAAACACATCAGCAGCTAAAGCCTGAAGGCACCTCTGCCTTCCTCCACTTACCCTCCTGAGGCTCTGTGAGCCCCTGTTTGGATTCACTGTGGTGATGGAAGATTTTCAGATGGGGCTTTAAACTCTGGATTATATTCGGTTGACTTCTAGTGGGGTTACAGTAACCTGCAGGAGGTCAAGATGCTCTATTCATGGCAAAACACACGTCAGCTTCTGCTACATTGGTGCCTGATTCTGTCTGAAGATACCTTTCATGACAGGAGCTCCAACAAGATGTCAGCTTGCTGAAACTACAAGTAACCAATAGGCAAAGGACCAAATCCAAGACCCAGCTGGTTTTAAACCAGATGTATTGAAGCAGTGAAGCCATTGCTATGTCCTGAGCCAACTGTAACCAAGGCAAACAATGCTCCACAAAGGCTTCCTCTGCCCAGAGGCAGGAGGAAGATCTGCAGGGGTTGGTGGAAACTCAAGTAAGCTCCCATCACAAGCAATATACAGCTTTAAGAGCTGAGGACTTCAGGAACAGATTTCAGGAAGGACTTCATACTAGAACAAACATCAAGTTGATCTTTGTAATTTTAGCACTGAAGTGGTTTTTAATGTGGAGAATTAAAAGCTGCATTCAAATATTCAACTTGAATAGTATCTCCTCTCTAGTACACAAGTGAAGTGTGAACTGATTTAAACCTACGTAACACTGGCCTATGAGGGATAATCACATTCAGAAACTGTTTTGCTTGCTATAATAAACACAGGTTGAAAACTTAGAGTCAATTCTTATTTTCCAACAATATACACATTATGTATCATGTACACTACATCATGCCATCTGATGGCTCATGACAATTGCTAATTAACAAAACTCAAATCCACTCAAAACTTTCCCTGTACATTCTGCAGTGACATAAATTTACATATTGACAACACAGTTATTATTCAGATAGTTCAGAAATTCATCAACTTTCCTTCCTTACAAAAGAACACGTTACCCTAGAAATTATGTGAATCTGCATGTACTGCCACCCACCTACCTCCACTCATGTTTTATATACATTGTTTAGTTAAAAACGATTACTTACTTGATTCACTGTCGATGCTGCTGACACTGTCAGCGTGGTGCATGCCATGTTTATGGAGGTGCTTGTAAATACTGAACCTTGAAAACTTTTTGGGTTTTCCTACTCCCTTCATTTTTGATGTGTCTGGGGCATCATCAGCATTTCTCTGGAACAAAGGGCTTTCGGGGGACAGAGCTTGAGACTGCAGGGGGACACGTTCAGACTCTGCTGCAGACTTAAAAGACACAAAACATTGCTGCAGGTGGTGTCTGGACAGGTTACCTTTAATTACAGATTATCGTGTATATCAATACTCAAACAACCATGAGACAAATTTTGCTCTGTGACAAAGACATATGTAGTGGGAATTAGGAATGCTTTTGAGAGGGAGTCTGTACTGAGGAGGCACTCAACAGAACAACCCAGTATTACTAGCAGTATTTGATTCTACTCCCCTTAAAATTCTCATTAACCCAGATCTCTCTGAAGTTTTACAGATACATAGTTACATACAGACTCAGGTTCACAGGAAGTTCAGCAAGCAAGGCATCTGCCAAGGGCCCAAGTATCCAGAAGTTCTGGGCACTCTGCAAGCACTTACTGTGCATTTATAGCAGTTTGAGTACGAAAACAGCCTTCCAACTGTAACTGCTGCTCCAAGCTACTGAAGCTCAGCTGTCTGTCTATGTGCCCTAGTAACAGCTGGTCATCACTGAGCCCTCAGGAGTCATTCAATGCACAGACACTTCCTCCTTCCCATTACTATGCCCCTTTAAATCTCCTAAACCCAGCCCTATGCTTAGGACACAGCTTGTTCATCCCCACCGCAAACCAGACATGCAGATGTTGTGCATGGCCACCAGCTGGAGCAAGCTCACTTACTGTCAGGTTAGTTGCTGACACTGACTTCACTGCCACCATTCGCTTCACACTGCCCACATCTGTCAGGCGGTGCTCGTCGTCATCCCACCTGCCATATGCCAAGTCAATGCCCCCCACAAATGCCACAGACTGGTCAACAATGACAAGCTTCTCGTGGTGGGCCCAGAGGTACACGGAGGAAGACACATGATCTGGATGTCTCATCACCTGGTGAGAAAAGTCAGCACTCAAGCTCAGTGTCACAACCCAATTTGCATCCCTCCAGCCAGAGCTGCCAAGCTTGGTTTTGGCTGCTCAAGATGATGGGAAGACACTGGAGTTTTTACAGCTGCATCCACAAGGACTGCTTAATTACTGAAGATACATGACTCCTGCACTTCTTGGGCTCAGCCTTACTGGCAGGCAGGTGCTTCCCCATAATGTAGGTATTCCCAAGCAGCAACTGTCACTGATGTTGGGACAGCAATAGTGTTCATAAGAGGACAATGGTCAAGGGAACATGACAACAACTAATAAAATCATGCTTTCAGTAATAGCTGAGCTTTCAAACACAAGCCTGCTCTTAAAGAAAACAGCATATTGGCAATCTGACTCACTACTTCGACTGCTGCTGCTACATAAGCAAAACGAGAAGTTAGCTATTTTTTTCCCAGTAAGTTGCTTGGCATTTGCTTATGAGATTCTTTTTGACACATGCTTATGAAAAAGTAATTTCTGTATCTAAGCATGCAGTATATATATATTGTTAGAGCCATTAGACCAACTTCCTGAGGAAAAAAGGACAGAGTTTCATCTGGCTGCTCCCAAAACCAGTTACACAGCTAGTATGCATCTTCCAGTTACACCTTCCAGTCTTGCTGAGAAGATGACAGTGACTGGATGCTTCCCTTCACTGTGAAAACTTATCAAGTGACAATAAATCTATTATTCTAGCAGTTTGTTAGCCACCCACATGCATAACATATATCTTATTGCTCATTAAAATGTATATGTCTCTGATTTCAAGAGACTATATCTAGCCTTATTTACTGGTTCGTCTGCCACAACTCATTTTCTGCTTGGTGACAGCACAGCAGAGTAACAGCACAGGACAGTGCAATGCTGTTAATTTATGAGGGGAACTTAAACATCCAGTGTTGACTCTTGTAATCTACATTTGAACAGAAATGCTGAAATGAGACATTCTCAAATAGTAACTTTCCATTTGATGTAACCCTATTAGCTCCTCACATGAAGTATGTTTCTTGTAAATTAGATGAATTGCTGCTTTGGCAAGTCTAAACTAAGCAATTTTATGTTCAATTAGAAACTAAAAAAATGAAGTTGCCAGATGTGGCAATCACTGTATATCTTCCCAGACTATTACCACTGTACCAGTTCACACTTATTGCAGTGTGAGGGACAGCACTGTCAAGAACAAGCAAATGAAAATGTCTTTCATACAGCTGCCCAATGCAGAATTACCTTAATGTTTGGATGGAGATGCATAAGCGTCCGCTTGCTGTATTCACTGTTGATTCCTAGGGCGAGCTCCACCTCTTTGTACAGCATCACAAAAATCCTCACCCCTTGTTGCTGTCAGAAAGGAAGAGAAAAACATGCTATGCAGGTATATGAATGGATACAGTCCAATTCCAAAGTGAGGAGAAACCATGGTGACCCCACAGCATGCACGGACCCATACTTCTCAGGAAAGCTCTCCAGCTCAGTACCTGGATTCAAGAGCTGAGCTATGCCAAAACCCATAAAGAGGTCATTCTTACAGTACCCCCTTTTAAACTTCCTTTGAGGTAAGATTTTGCAAACATGATTCACTCCACATTTAATCACATAGCACACATCCACTGAAGCTCAGTTTTCTGCTGCTTCATGCTGCCCTGGGATTTGCTTGCATTTAAAAACCTCCACAGGACAACAATACCAGTGCAGTCATACGGACATCTCTCTCCTGAAGGGGATGCAACCAGGTCAATGCCAGTAAACAAGTTCTTTCTGCTGGTAGAGCTAAACAAGCTGCTGGAGTACAATGAGCAGTGCTACAAGGATGGTCTTTTAGTGACCATTATACCCACAGTAGGATTTGTAAGGACACTTATAAAAGCACTTTTAAAACTTCCAAGTACTTCCCAAATCTCAGCAGACACTGATTATATACTGGAACACCTTCAGTGCCCATGAATCAATATGATTTAAAATCCTGCAGTGGAGTTTGCCAGATGAAACTTCCCACAACCTTGTAAGTTCCTATTCCCATAAACCTTCTTCTCAGAGCTTAGGCAGTCTCCAAACTGTGGATGTTATTCTGCTCTCCACTCCACTCAGAGAACTCCAAGGCAGCATCATACATACCTAAAGGACAGCCTTACCACATACCTAGACACTAACTTGCTGACCGCCCTGTCAAGTCAAAGAAATGCTACAAGTGAAAGAGCTGGTAAGTATTTCCAGAAACTAACCTTAAAACACTCCTCACTCTTACAAGGTATTTATAAGAAAATCATGTCAACACAACAAAGATAAATTCTTCCACCCAGTGGGCATGCCCCGTGGCCATGTTTCATTTGCCAGAAAATGACTACTTCCAACAGACACAAAAACCATGTTTTTTTCTAGGCATGTGGAGGGAAGAGCACTCTGCTGGTTTGGAAGGGCAGGGTGTCAAAGACTAATTCAGCTTGTCCACCTGGAACCTTGCCCATCTACCATACCAAGAGTTCAAGAGTCTTCCCATCCATGCTTTGCTTTCCGACTCACTGCTTACATGGGGCAAGCTACCATTCCTAGCACTTGTGTTATCACAGGTTGGGTCAACAACTGAAGTACAGCTCACATTCACAAACATCTCACATTTGGCTTCTCTGCCTGCCTCATTTGGCTCCATGAAACTTGTTCTCTACAGATGCATTACTGGAAAGCAGAGTACAGCCAGCAACAAAATTAACTGTTCACTGAGATGAAGATGCTTAAAGAGAAACAGAGCTAGCAGTTGCTTGATCGTATCTTAAAGTGCTGCATAAGAAAGAAAAGCACATAACAGCACAGAACTGACCAAGAGAGCCAGGAAAGGCATCAGGTCAACAGCAGGTCTGAGCTTTTCTCCTCAGGAGGAACAGCAGAGGAAAAAAATAAAACAGAGGGAAAAAAGCCTTATCAAGTTTACACAGTAAGCATTTGTTTACTTAACACAAGCATGTATTAACTCAGATACACAGCAATGCAAGCAGAAGTCCTAGTCTCTGAGCCATATTTATCACATTCCTGTAAATAAGTTAACCACCACAGTCCAGCTCTGAGGAACATGTTGATGCCTGTATTTGTACACCTTCTTTTCCTCCTGCTTTGCTGAAGCCCTTTTGTCACTTTTCTTTTCCATAGCAATGCACTAGGGCTCTCATGACTACTTGCCACCAGAGGAGGTACAGGGAGGGAGGACACAGCTGATCTGCCTCATCTTAGTGGCCACAACAGCCACAAGAATACAGAAAGGAGTGGGTAGGAACAAAGAAAATCAGTAGACATACAGATAGCAAAGAACAACTACCAAAAGAATAAAGCATATTCTAACTATAAGTTATTCCTCTAAATAAAAATAAGACAACACAAAAGCCTTTCAGGCTTTGACCTTCTATGCTGCACTAAAATTTATTATTACAGATGGTAGCAAAGAGCTATGGCATGAAGAGCTTTGAGCAGCATGGCCCAGGCAGGACAAAGGCAAGAGGGGCTCCACCAGGGGTAATGGGGCTGGAAAACACCAGGATGAGGTTTAATGTCAACAGGCACTTCTTTAATACAACAAGGAACAATGGGTGAATGGCCAGAACATCAGTTCTTGGGTGTTTAGTTTTAGCAAGGGCCTTTGCAATCTATCAAGTATGGAAAAGTTGATAGCATGAACCCCTGAATGATGTCAAGTGACTTTTTGCTAATGACACCCTGACTTTCTTGTCAAGACAGACAGCTGCAGCACAAACACACAACACATGGTAACAGAAAGCATCTGCACAACATAGCAATGTACAAAACACCTACCAAGAACCACCACAAAGTGTTTAGTCTTTTCTGTACCTCTCAATTACATATGCCATGTGAAGAGCATCAGACAGCAACAGGAGCTGGGGCAGTCATAATGCAGTACTGAAATGACTCAAACCTGAGGACTCAAAGGAGCAATCAGACATCTACCCTATTGCCTCCAAGCTCTTCCAAACATAAATGGGGGGAGTAAATCAAAACAGGCCATCTGAAATGAGGCTTGGTCAGCTTTCACTCTCATCCCCACCAAAATAAATGGTGTAAACACTCCAGTCTGCTATGATCCTGTAACTGTGCGGGCACATAGGGTTTTCTGCAGGGTAAAGGTTGCAGCTGGAGCTCACTTACTGCTTTCCGCTTGAGGATGCAGTCCAGCCGCCAGCGATTTCCTTCCACAACAGGTCGTTTCATGAAGATTTCTGGGCTGAGCCTGATAAAAAAAAAAGGGGTGGAAAAAACCACGTCATGTGCAGTCTGCAAACAAAGCACTGGCCTAAATAATCATCTTGGGAAGCAAAGAAATCAAAGTTGATATAAAATGGATGCAAAAGCTCATCTCCCAGAGTGATAGATTCTCCACACCACGCTCTTTGTATTTTAATAATAGAGCATTATAGAGGGCAGGGGGTGTGTCCAGCACATTCACCTTAGTATTCAACAACCTCTGAGACAAGGCTCAACAGAGATGTATAAATGGGGAAACTTGGACTCTATAAAAGAAAGAAGCAACAAAAGAAAAGCCCAAGATAGATTAGAAAGAAATATATAGACATAAGATGGGATTTCACTTCTCCTGGCACTTAGGCTGAGTAGCATAGATGTGTGCTGAATTTTCCTTGCTGCCTAAAGACAAAACAATATGATCTTTCAAAAGGCCAATTTATTGATTCATAGCTTTAAGAAATACAGGAAATAACTGAGCAATCTCTTTTAACCTCTGCAAAGTAAGGTGACAGAATTTAATTCCTTTACTTTTGTAGTGAGCATGAGAACTTGTGCTTGGATAGAGCATGTAGCTACACCCTAAAAAACATGCTTCTGACAAAGATTTTTTATCTTAAAATCCAAGTTTCAAATAAGTTTTGGAATTCCAAGATACATTAGCAATTGTCTGAACAAAACATTAAGCAAAAGATGATGGGTCTGAAATGCTGTGCATTTGCATTGTGACCTGATACTGAACATGGGGATGCAGCAGCCTTGGGTTTACATGCGGTCATGTTAGGAAACAGGTTTACCCATGTAAATGCTAACCTTGTATTTAATTTTCACATAATAATTGCCACTTAAGAACTAATCCTCCCATTTCCAATGGTCAGTGGCTTAGTAGCAAGAGGTTCATTTGGCAGGTGGACAAAGATGAGCACAGAAATGCGCCCAAAGTTAAAGTGGAAGTCTGAGCCATATCCTGGTAGCCTGCCCTACCACCCCATCCACAAGGTCCAGCCTGGCTCAGCCAGATTAACCTCCCTAAAGGAAAGACACAGCAAACATCCAGCCAAGATACTCTGCCCCGAGTCTGTCAGCTCCTGCCTCAGACAGGAACCAGATCATTGCATAAACATACTGAATTGCTAGTTAAGAAGTGGGCCGAGCCATGTTCTTAAACAGCACGTAGCTCCAAAGGGGTGACAAAACTCCCCCTACATTGCCTGGCTCATTTGAGAGCAAAGCAAAATCACATCCCTCCCAAGATGCTGGCACAAGGCTTTCCAAGACAGCAAGGAGGTGCTGAAAGGAGGATCCCACGCAGGATCCTATAGGAAGAGCACTATCAGAGGTGTTTGAGTGTCTATGTTCTGTTCCCTTACACACTGAAAAAAACATGTGCCCTTGGGCTTTGCAGCAATTAACACTCCTGAGGAGCACCTCAAGCCATAACATTTGCAATTCAAGGGGTGCCTTCATGCAGTTTCAGGCCTTTCCCTGGAAGGAGACAACCAAGCTGTTGATTTCAAGCATGCACTTTTGATGCCAACCTTCCTGAAAAGGCCTTTGAATACAACACAAGGAGATGTTTGGGTGTGCTGCCAAACCATCTGGCCGCACGGCTAGTTGCCATACTGTAGGGCCTCCAAACAGTGCCACATTGTTGGGCACATCCCAAGAGAGGCAGCTGGTCAACATCCAAATTATGTAAGTACAAACCACCAATCTGTGATGAAAATTTCTTCCTTAGCAGCTTCCATGGCATTTGCGACATCTTCAAAGTACCACTTAGCGTTTACATACCTGCAAAAGCAAACAGCACACAGATTTGTTTTCCCCCACTCCATTAGACAAAGTCCACAGCTGAAGACTGATGGGCTTCTGTGTAATGACATTTATATTCTCTTCTCAGAAGAAAACACAAATTTAATTTCAAAAATCAGGACAGCGTGCAGGGAGAGCTTCCTGCTGCCATTAGTAGCTTAATGAAACAGCATAATAAGAGATTATTAAGTGCCAGTTGGTACTTCTGTGAACCGCAGACAATATTCTTGCGGTTTGCATCATGTGCGAGCTAGGTAGGGCTCTCAGGAAAGGATGGTGGAGTGGTGTGTGTTTAGATTTACAGAAACAACTTGGGCAGGTGATTCTGGGAATGACTCAGTGCAAGCAGGTTATGCTGTGGATGGATGGATTTCTTGTGCCATTGTTTTGGCATGAAGCCCAGACACTCTTACATTATACCCAAATTTGCTTTTGCTGATTCTCTTTCATTGCAAAGCCAGTCTGCACATCGGAATCTGATTAAGTTCTTCACCCAATGAGTGATGTTTGCACTAGAACTCATTTGTGATACCTGCAAAGGCAATGTTGTGCTACAGAATGAGAATCAGCCTTGCCAATGTAGCAAGATGGACAAATCTTGCAATTCAAAGCATGAAGGACATGAAGAGACGACTGGTTACAGAGGAGCACAGGCAGGACAGGCTCCAGCACAGCAGCATTGGGAGGGAGCTATGGGGAAGGGAGTGGCCAAAGAGGCAGAGATTTTCAACAGCACCTATGTTACTATGAGTTTATAACCCAAAGACCAAAAACCTAACCTCTTAGAAAGGAGGATTTTCAGAATTAGAAACTGTGATAAAATTGAAGCTAGGAATAACTTCTGACGAAAGATCAATTCTGGTTTTAACTCATAAGCATTCTGCCAATTATGTGTGCATCAAGACACCATTTTTATCCTTACAATAATAAATGCCCAGAAGTTTATATTAAAATTCAACCCGATGTTACAAAATGCATTAGGTGCAACGCAAAGCTGTAACAGGATCAAAGCACTCCTGTCACCAGTACTGCTATTCCCTTCCTGGTGGAGGAAACCTCATTTTTTTTGCAACTTGCCTAATTATCATCAGTCTCTACAGCTACTGAGCACTAACAGCTCCACCCCTCAGGTAGATGGTACCGCAGGCAGGTGTGCTCTGTTCCTGCTGCAGGTAAGAGCACCCAAGGCACGGAGCCGGTCACAGCCTCACCACAGTCCTCACCACTTGGCCAGTGTGTTCTCCCGCACAGCTGCATAAGACCCGAAGCGGTGCTCTGTGAGGAAGTCCTTGCCGTGTTTCCGAATAAATTCATCTATGCCCTGCCTCCACCACTGGGCATGTCTGTAGCTGTTACACTTCAAAATCAATGACCTGTAAAACAGATGACGCATAGGGCAGGATGATGAAGCCACATATAGTTAATTGGGCTGCTCCTCACTGCCTACACACGTTGATAACCACACATGTATCAGTCATATTTTATTTAAGCAAAAAGGATTTGGATTTATTTTTCTGTTTGTAGAAGAATACTTCAGCACTGAGCTGCTCTGAGTGACCACCACAGGACTGCACTGCCAAGCACAAAATAAATAAAACCCAGATCAGATTCAGATTAACAGCATCACCTTGGCTCAGAGGACAGCTGGTTCTAGGTAATGCTGTATTTTTGAAAAGATGAATTTATACTGTATGCTACCATAAAAATATTAAATATCACTTTATCCCAACTAGCATGTCTTTTGGGTAATACCCCAGTTGGCCTGTAGAATACATCCCTGCTTGAAGCACAAAAGGAACATCTTGAAAATTATTGTATGCAACTGCTGCAAAACAAGACCGCGCAACCCAACAGGCACCGCATCTCCAGGCCTGAGAAATAACTTTTAAGGATAGACAAACAGCAGCTGAGGCTCCAAATGACTCATTAAGACACTGGAAATGATCTGCATTACAGGCTAAATTCCCAGCAGGTGTAAATACACCAGCAGTCGCTCAGGCTCTGAGTCCTGCAGGAAGCTGTGCTGCACCATGTCAACCCAGCACACCTTGTTAACCATTCCTGGAGAGCAGCATCGATTCCCCCTCAACAAAAGCCAAAGCAAACTGAAAAGAGCCTAAATAAAGTCTGTATTTCTTACCTAGAGAGATTGTCAATCTGCAACCCGTATTTTGTTTCTGTTTCTTTCTGGCCTATCTTAATGTTGAATTCCTTGTCCACCAGCAGGACAAATGAAATGGCCCCTGAGTCTGGCTTCATGTACAGCAGGAAAGAGTCCTTCACCACCAGCCACCTGTACGGGCACAGGAACCAGGTAACTTGTATTCAACACAATCTTCCTAACATGAGCCATAAAAAAAGCCAAATACAAATAATTAATCAGGCAAAAGAAAGCATTCAACTAAATGATAAAATTTTTTTCCAGGGGCTCCTTCAGTTTTCTAGCGCAGAAAAGTGCCTATTTTATGAACTTGGGCAATGAGTTTGAATTCAATAGAAGACTTTAAGAATTATTTACACGATTCCTTTTTTTACTGAAGTCATTGAAAATACACATTTCCTCATCTAACAAGATCAGTGAGAATCTGCCTGCCCACAAACCTCCCAGTCAGGTACCCAGCACAGAGCAAGGTGCAACAGGATTCCTCCACCCCAGATCTTTATTCAGCTTGTATGCTATACAGAAGTTGACATTTCTGACATTAAGTATGATGTCAGGATCTCTTTCACTCCTATCAAAAGATACAAAAAAAGGCATTTTGGAAAGCTTTTATTGCCAAGCAACAGGCATCCTGTTAGAAACACACGATGAGAGATGACTAGCAGCTTTTACATAAATACTGTAGCCTGAAGGCAACTCTATGAAAAAAAAACACATTTTTTTCACTGTGAATAGCATTTCTAATTTGTAATCCCCTTGCAGCACCACTGGGATAACTGGCCCCCTCTGTCCCACACAGGTTTCCACCACCTCATTCTTCTGCACACTCAGAAACACACAAAGCAACAGAAACCACCACAAAAATCTGTTCATTCTTGTATCTTTAGTAACAGCCATAGCTCCTCATCTACCTCCAGATCCCATAGTTTTTATTTTTTTCAGGGCCCTGAAAGAGTTATCCCAGCATCGCCTCTCATTTGGTGCCAAAATACCTCCCCCCTCCCTAATTTGGCCCACAATTTCACCATGGGGTACACTTCCCCTTTCTTGTTTCTCCCAGGCAGCTCTGTATGCAGAGAAGTCCTGCCCATGCCCATTCACAGCATCACCCCACTGTCCTCCTCCACATATCTTTTCACAGCCCCCATGGCCATAAGCCACCCAAACTACTATAATAAGTGAAATGAATTTGGAGTATATAAAACCCAATGCCTGCAGCAAAGCTGTTGTGCGAAAAGCCTGGCTGCAGTCTGCCTCATGCTGAGGGGGGAGCACTACTCCAGCTTGATGTGTCTTAAAATCCTTCACTTAAACAACCCTTTCTGGGAAATATTACTGTTATTTGCATGCTTATTGATCCATACACTGTCAGGCCAGGCAGGCATTTGCTGCTCCTCTTGTGTTACTCTGCACACAAGTCCACTCAAATGCTTCTCCCATCCAATTTTTAGGTGCTAAAGGAAAATCAAGATCCATCCAAACTGAATATAGAATCATAGAATCATAGAATAGTTAGGGTTGGAAAGGATCTTAAGATCATCTAGTTCCAACCCCCCTGCTATGGGTAGGGACACCTCCCACTAAACCATGCCAACCAAGGCTATGTCCAACCTGGCCTTGAAAACTGCCAGCAATGGAGCATTCACAACTTCCTTGGGCAACCCATTCCAGTGCCTCACCACAAATGCTAGTGTCCCTACTAAAGCTTGAGCTCTGAGTAACATAGGGAAGAGTTAACTGAGGGGTATCACAAGGAATAGGTTGTTATTTCCATAAAAGCAAAAAAAGAAAGAATTGGAGACAATGTAGTGATTTGACCTGAAAGGTCACACTTCCATCTCCTTGTGCACTTATTATATAGATCTTCTGTAAAATGGCATTAAGAAACATTGGAAAGACTGTGAAGAAACAGGAACCTTTCTTCACAAGAATGTTGGAAAACAGGATTTTTTTAAGATAAAATTAATGAAAGCCCATTGTCGATGCTAAAATCTAAAGATGGATAATGCTCAGGGAAGCTTTTACAGACCAGGAAATTGTTTCTCTAAGGAGAGTATGTGCTGTTTGTTTTCTTCAAAAGGAAAGATTTGCCCAGGAAGGGTCATTTGTGCTTTTTGGATGCTAGCTGGTAACGCACACACTCCTCCATAGCACACACCTCTCTGTACTGCAGCCCCTGGAGACACGGAGATCTAACACAGAAGGTGAACAGATGGGGACAGTAAGTTATATCTGTCTACAGCATGAAGCAAGAAAATACCTGCATTTAAGCACCTGAATTAATAAGGAAGAGGTGACATATTTAATTTCAAGGTTAATTTCACCAGACCGAGCTCCTTGCTGCTACAGGTCACATTTGGTTTAATCCAGCTACAAAGCAGTCCAAACAGTGTTTGAATTAATTTATTTTCCTTCTGTAAATTGAGGAAGGGAAGCTCAGAAAACCAGGCTGGAATCTGGCCTGGGTGGTGTCACTAGCCACTTCCCTTCCTGAAGACAGAGCCCCTGGGTGCTTCCACAGCAGGGGAAGCTGTGCACAGACTGAGGGATTATTGCTATTTCTGCCAGCTCAGGGCTGTAGGAAATTCCATTTTTCCTATACAGCAGTCTCTCCTATCATCTCCAAAGCAGAACAAAAAACCTCACTATCCTCCACACAGGAGGGGGGACGGGACCACCATTTCACCTGAAAATCTGTGGCTTTTGTAAAAAAGAAAAGGTCTCTCTCACAGACTTTTTGGGAGAAAAAGCCAAATGAGCGTTTTCATATGTCCGAGGATGACGCAGCACTGTCATCTTTGCCCGTTCCAGCAGTACCTTTTGGACCATCGGTAGCACATCTTCCCTTGGCCACAGCAGTTCAAACCAGGTATGCGATGGCCCCCGGAGCGCTTCATGATGAACCCTTCTCTGCCAGGACAGAAACATGGTCAGGATGAGTAGCATGGCTCACCTGGAAATGCAGCGGTCTCAGATGCTTGCCATACCCCCCAGCCTCCAAGCTCAAGGATAGCTTCTGCTGCCTCTGTGCCATGCCCTGAAAGCTGGTAGAAGGGCAAAAATAACCCCCCAGAAGGAAATAATGCAGATTCTAGAAATGCAGGGGCCTGTTTAATAGCACAAGCAGAAGAACAAGCAGGCTCACAGGTCACAGGGAAGGAAGGGGAGAAGCTGCAGCCACGCCTCTCAGAGCAGCCCGCTCCCAAAGCCCTTTCTCAAAGTTGTAGCATTTTCTGTGTGAACATCAATAATTATTTTCTATCCAGATGGCAAAACATTCCCCAGTCAGTTTTTGGAAAGCTATTAATTTGAACAATGTTTACTTATAAAGCCATGTTCTTAGTGAATCGTAACCCAAAGACAGAGCTCAACTCACATGCCCTTTGGTCCCAAGTCATGGATGAATGACAGCTGGCTTACTCCAACAAACTCCATCTGGGGAAAGAGAAAAAGATTCCCCCATCTTTAATACTTTGAAATCCACAAAAAACTTTGCTTCATCAAAGTGACTTGTCATAAAAAACCTACAGAAGATCCTGAGCAGAAGTAACTTAAACATCTTTAAGATGACCATGTAGCTTGGCTGGGCTGGATTGTTTGCTAATTTTGAATATGTTTAGGAGAACATGTTTCAGACAATGAGGACAATCAAGACCAAGTGTATCACTGGGACCCACCAGTATCCTCCATCCTGGATCACTGGCTGAAATGAGGACTCAAGTCTGACACTGTTTAGAGGTCTTGTGTGAACTTGGCTGGCTGCCTGAATCCTCTCCTCCCTTCAGTAATCCTCACAGGAAGGCTGGAAAGTGACCATCCTATTCCCTTCTGGATGTCTGGGAGCATCCTATTCCCTTCGAATCTCCTACCCCATGGACACACACCACGTGGGGGTGCAGCCCTTCAACCCATGAACATCCTCCAAGATGCAGCAGGTCACTCCCACTCAGTGCTATAAACATGCCACTGCCCCATCTTGCCCCAAAAGCCAAAAACCCACAGGAAACACACAGTAGGTTAGGAGAACATGTTCAAGTACACTCTTCATGACTTCTACTGGTCTGCACAGATCTCCACAGTGGGCACAGCCCGAGGAACCTATGTGTCACACTATCAGTTTTACCAGCAAATTCCAGCAACCTGCCTCCTTGCAGCTCCTCCTGCTTCAGCAGATTGCAGAGGAATGTAACAACAAGCAAAGCCCGTGAGAAAACACAGCACCATTACATTCACCTCTAAAAATAGGACACTAGGGGATTTTTAGCAAGGAGGTTTTTCTTGGCACAGCAGGGCATTCCCAACAGTGTCCTGGTTATTAGCTCTGGGCCCATTAGCCAGGAGAAATGCTTGCCCCAGGCATTCTGTGCAGGACTGGGCGGGAATAGCCTTGAGAAGGAGCTGCCTCGAATAGCAGAGGCTTGTCTGCACCCAGGCACCTGTAATGTATTACTTGTAAAATTGTCCAAGTGCAGAAAGGTGCGCAGGGCAGGGTGAGGGTAGGAGCTGCTCTCTCCTTTGGTCAGGCAACAAGCCAGAGGGAACCCTCAAACCACATGTTTTGACAACGAAGTCTGCTGAGACCAAACTTCAGGATCCAACCCACACTCCCAGCCAGTGCTGGGACATGAGACAGCCTCACAACAGCTCAGGTGCCAGAGCCCAAGGAAGGGGTGGCCAAGGTGGCCACTGTCATCTGCCCTTTGGCAAACCCACCTCAGGGACCCCACTGGAAAAATACGACTTTGCACAGGAATTACATGGGTGACCCTGTAAGTCTCAGATATCTTCAAACACAGGTTTAACAAAGACTATCAGCAAACCTGGGGCAAGTCTACCTTGCAGTTATGGAGAGGCTGGCTTAGGCTCCCTTCCCAACACCATCACTTTTGCCCCCCAGAAGCAGCAGTAGGACAGAAGATCCTTCCTCCTCATGTTCTGCTGCTCCTGGGACCTTTCCAAACTTCTCACATCAATAAAGCTATGGAGAAGAACAAAAGTCCTGTTGTTCTCCTCCAAGTAGCTCAAGGACATAAAATAACCTCTATGCAGAAGAGGTGATTTTAATGGCCTAATTTTTGGGTGACTTCAGCCTGATTTCAGAAAGTGGCTACAAGAAATTATTCCATGCTTTTACCAACTATCTTGCTATCATCTCACTTATTACACTCTCCAGAAAAGCACCTGGTGTGACATAAAAACATTTCAGCTGTTTCTCCAGTGATGCTTGGGGATGAGGAGCACCTGAAAACCCAGGGTATCCTACAAGCTCTTATCAGAGGTCCCAGGTGAACTCAGGCCAGTTCTTTGCCCAGGATCCCATTTTCATTTCCTCAGAAAATGGCTGGCATTCCCCACCAGACAAATCAGAGAACCAGACATCTCCCTCACTGTGAGCACACAAAAACCACCCGTGTACAACTGTCAACCCCCTTCAAAAACGCTGGCTGCAACCCGAAAGCTAGCAGCTGTCTGAGGAGCACTGCATGCAGAGAAGTAATTGTTCTCAAAGAAGCAAAGAGAAAAGGCAGGAGGAAAAATTACTGACAGAAACAGAACTACTACTACATTAAAATGAAAAACACTGTCTGGCAGCACAGCAACCTGCTCTTCAGCCAAGGAGTCTTTGAAATGGCAAGGATGGTGACAGGAGCCCATCCAACATGGTCACCAGGCAGAACCAATTAGAAGCATTGGTTTGTAAAAGTACAAAACCACCCATAAATAAATCCCACCAGTTAGAAGGAAGAGTCCTCAGTGCAGTGGAACTTATCTGATCAAATGATTTATTATTATTATTGCTGCATTAGCTATTTTTACTGCTACAGTGCCTTTCACCCGAGGCGCTCGTCATTCACAGAACAACCGAGAGAGGAATGCAGAGCAGTGAGGCGCTTTCATCTTCCTCACATCTGAATTCCTGCGCTGCCCAGCTGCCTCCCTGGGGAGCTGGCGTCCCACTCTGGTTTCAGAGCAATTGGCAGCAGAATATTTGAAGTATGAGATAGGGCCCAGAGAATGCAGCTTCAATGACACTGCCGTAGCAATAAAGATAATAATAATTATAAAACAAACAGGCAGGAGTGATCAGCTGCAGAAAGACAAGCTATGAAAGGTGAAGAACCAGCTGCAAGGTGCACAAGCCACGGTTTTAAACCATCCCATTCTGCCAGCAATGCTGAGCATGTATGATCTGTGTAAGCAAGAATTGCACAGCGTATCTGTGTTTCAGGAAGAATTCAGCAGCTCTACATAATGCTTTCATTTTGACTCCTGTTTTTAAATTAGTGAGTTTAAAAGCCCACAGAGTTGCTTTGCACCTGTGGCTAGCAATAAAATGTAATGACACCGCTCTTCAGAACAATGTTGTTCAGCAGAAGATGCCAGCTATTCCGTAGACAAAAGAATTGGCTTACACTGAACATAAACTAAGAAAAATAAACATGCTAAAGTTCAAGTGCAATAACTAAAAATACTGAAGGGTTGGGTGGGGACCTTCACAATGTCTGCAGATCCAAGTGCCATATCAGAGGCAAAACAGCAGCCACTCTCACATACCCGCGTTGCTCTTACACTGTGACTGCTTTCACCTAAGATGAGGCTTTTACACTCCTTGAAGCTCACACAAAATGTTACAGACACACATTCTGATTCAACTGAATCTCATTTTTTACTTTGCTTAGGCATCTTTCAACTATTGCAGCTCATACCACAAAAATGCTGCAAAGGTCCAATTAATAAAGCCCACAGGCCCCCTTTTCAAATGTTTTTTGGGCTATATTCACCCAGTTTCTGTTTCCCAGAATAAAAACAGCGACAATGAACACACTGAGAATCCCACATCTATTTTAACAGCAGTTGTCTTGAAGCACCTCAGCCCAGAAGTACTGTAAAAAGGTTTTGGAAAGCACTAGAAAGCATGAGATTAAATCATTAGTCACATAGCCAAAAGGAAAAATAAAAATTGTATTATAAAAGGCTATGAAGTCTGGGGTCTGATCACAAAATATAATGCATCTCCTAACTTATTTGTGAACTCCACACAAAACACTGTTTCAACAAATTATGAGGAATAAAGGGACATGAGAAGGCTGTAAATTTTATCAGGGCTACCCAGACAAAGGAAGGGGCACTTGGTACATGTCCAAATGATGATGCTTCGTTAGGTTCTATTTCCACAGCCCGCATGCGTGTCACCTGGAAAGGCTAGAGATGTACAACCTCAAAGATTTCATGTGGTCACCATGGACCTGATCCTGAATCCACCAGGGACTTCAGGTCTGCAAAACTGCTATAAGCTCAACCTGGAGGCTCAACGCTCTCAGTGCATGGCACATCCTTAGGGCAGTGTACAAAGTGGCGATCCTCTCACTGACAAATAACACATTAACTACAAGTGCAAAAACATTTAAGAAGTGAATTAATTAAATTGTGCAGATCAGGGGTAAAAAGAGCTCTAAAGAGATGCAATTGAACCAAGGAGGCCCTTCACAAGGACCAAGGGTTACACATCAGACAGGTCACAGCTTGCCATTGCAGCTCCATATCTGACTTCACAAAGAATTCAGGATTTAAAAAAAACACATTGGTGCATGGATTTGATGACAGGAGCATACAGCAATCAAAATGTGCTCCAATATTAGGACAGTCTCAGCATTCATCAGCGTCCAGGCAAAAGACTTCTTAACTGCAGGAAGAACAAACTGAGGGCTTTGCTCTAAGGAGGACGAATACAGTTCCAAAGGAAACGCCAGAAATCTTCACTTTTGTCTCTAGCCTGAGAATGGTGGGGGTTATTTCAGTGTTTGTTTTTTTTTTTTAAAGGAAAGATTTTTCTCCCTGTGCTTTCTTCCAGCATCACCTGCAGGACCTGCCACACTTAGCAGTGCTGCCACCAGTAACAGCAAAGTCCTCACTGAACGCGGCCAAATCCAGTGAAAGCTAACAATAAACTGAGAATGTATGTGCAAAATGACATCTGCCTCTGGACCGGGAACAGAAGCGCGATTCAGCACAGGAAGGGAGCACCCCACAGCTGCCTGGGCAAGGCAGGACTGCCCATCTCCTTGCCTGGCCCCTGCTGAAGCAGCCTGCCTTAAACAAGAGCCTGGTCAGAGGACAACCCAGGTTTTTACACAGCAGAAACTCTCAAAAAGTATTTGAAACAAGCAACACCTGCCTGAGAGTGACAAGATGGATCCTCACTACAAAATAACTCTCCCCCTCCTTGCATATGCTGCTGATCAAAATTGTCAAGTTATCCCAGTCTTGTCTTCAGAACAAAAGATTACTGTTTTCCACATGCAAACACAGCTCGTGCTAGTTTACATGGGCTTAAGCTCCACACTGGACTTAAGCTCCACAGCCTGTCTCCAGAGAAGCATTCTGTAAGGGACACAGTTCCCTCATCCTGACTATGAAGATTACTTGCAATCCAAAGCACAACAGCCAGCCCAAAGCACGCCAGCCAACACTGGATGGACTTTTTGCCCCATGTAACAGGCAGTGCTCAACAGACTGCAGTAAGAACACACACAGCTTTCCAGATACAAGCTGCCCAATATCTCTACACAAGTGAAATCTGCAAAAGAGCAGAACAACCTACCAAACAACAACAGTCAAAGAGAAGAACTGACTGCTACAGAAACCATAAATTCAGTCTACATTTCTGGCTTGTTTGAAAACCAAGTGTTCTCAGTTATCACTCCTTGCTCAGAAATGTCACTAAGCTCTGCAGCTACTCAATGCATGCATCAGATTTTGCTGATAATACAAAAGACAGAGTAACACAGTCATTATGCAGCCAAGAAAAAGGGAAATAAATTACCATCTCAGGGAGATGTTACAGCTGTGGCTGACAGGTGAGGAATACTGAAGAAATGCTTGAGGATGGCTTTCAAAGGTAAATATTTGTTTCCTTAAAATATGCCTGAAGTTAGATTTGACATCTGACCCTATTTCAAAAAGGCTACTGACTTAGGGAAATAAGCTAAATACCATCTCTCCCTCTGGAAGTGACAAACCACCTGCAGAGGTGAATGGGTATCACTCATACAAACTCAGCATCATTGTGGTTCAGTTGTGGGATTCTCAGAAGGAAACCGGGGAGGAAGGGGGGGAAAGGAACTTCAAAACTTTTCTTCTGAGCTCTCCAAAGTGAATATTCTTTAGACATTTAAGCAAACTAACCTCTACTTACCGTTCCATGGTAGTTCCTGTACATTGGCATTTTTAGGATCTTTGTCAAGTAGTCTTCCAGCTGTTTCTACAATTAAAACATGGAAACCTTACATAAGGAACAGGAATTTTCAAGAATAAAAAACCTACACAATCTAACTGTGGCATTAGGAAGCAATCAAGAGATCAGACACACTTTTCAGCTTGAACGTATAAATATATCATTATGTGCTCATGGAAGATTATAGCTGAGCAGCATAAACAGTTTGATCACAGGTTGTTTACTGTTCACAGATAAATGTATGTACCTTCCACCTTGGCACTGTCAACTTTCTTGACTGAGCCCAACCTTCAGAACAAGCTTAAATACAAAATCAGACCTCACTGTTTCTACCCACACGAATTAGTGTTGTGAGTAAACAGTCTCAGATGCCTATTTGGTTAAGTAAAAATGGTTAACCAAAACACCAGGTTCAGGGGTGAGCAGCATGGTGACCATGCTGCTCAAAGCCACAGAGAGCAGCACAGTGGCTGGGCCACTGGTTGCTGGAAAACCTGTCCTCCTCAGCCAGGAGGGGAGAAAACAAGAAACAATTATAGGAGAGAGAACCTTCACCCATTCTCATAGTAACTGGACAAAGAATAGATTAAGCTGTTTACCCATGGGAAACTGAGCAGAGTCCTACAGGATACAAAACAAACCAAAAAGAAATGAATGCCATTGAGATCTTCATCCTCTTCGGTGCTAGCATCACAACACTGAGACATCCAGCTGGTATAAACAGCGTAAACACCCTCATGGTAGAACTTGTGGGATTCCCACAAGGAAACCAATAGAGGGGCAAAAGGATCTTTAAAACATTTTTTCTTCCTCTTTTAAACTAACATGTCTCTCCTGAAGCCTCCCGCACAGCGGCACAGCCATGCAGAGCAGGGAGGTTATCTGTACTGCACACCCACAAGACAACCTTTTTGGACTTGTGGCTTTGGCAGCAGAAAGCCCAGAGAGGGAGTGAAGAACGAAGAACAGAAAGTGATAAGCACAGGGTGAACAAACAGCGGATTATTGTACAGGCTCCTTCTTTCTTTTTTTCTATTTTTTTCTTTTCCCCTCTCCAAACAGCAAAGCTGCAATGAAGAGGTAGGAAGACATCCGCCCTCTTCATAGAAAGGCCCATCTGTTAACATCTGATGAAGTTACATAGGACATGAGTGCCTCGGCTAAAATTACCCACTTCAGCATCAAAAGCCTGACTGTCATCTCCTCTTTGAGAGGGGGACAGGACTTAAATCTCTCCGATTTTGATGGCCGAGGGGCTGCCTCCATCATGCAACTTGACTCTGAACTGCCTTTTCTATCTTTAAATCGGAGCAGTGGGAGGAGGGGAACGCCATTCTCAGCATTGTGGTTTTCCTCACTGCAGAGGAAAACTTCGTCCATAAAAACCCTGGGAACAGCATCTTCCTCCCTGCATGGAGGAGGATTTGGCATTCTGGACTTGGCAAAGCTTAAGTTTGTCAAGTAAAAGACTTGAATGGTAACAAAACAAGGGCTTTGGTAGTACGCATCATTGCAAGCAACCTGCCTGGCATGTCTGCATCTCAGAAGCCTTCCCAGTGCATTGCTCTGGCCCCTGCACGTGGTGCCGGGTGCTTACCCTCCTGCTGGAAAAGTGCTCTTCCCGCACTGTGCTCTCTGCTGTGTGTGGCAGACTTGGCATCTGCCTCGGTTCTCCCCTTTTGATGGATTGTCTTCTCACCGTGTGACTGGAAGGAAAAGAAACCCCGACGTCAAGTCTGAGTGCTGCGAGCGTGTGTGCACCTCTATATGTAACCATTCTTCTGCAATACTTTCATTTTTCCTACCCAAGCTCTTAAAAACTAAGATGGGAGGGCAGGAAAGCAGAAAAAGAAGCAAGAATGGATTCACTTGAGAAGCTGGAGTGCTCCAACTGGCTCACAAACAGAAATACAACACAAGTAGCAGAGTTTGATTTTTTGAGGGTCCCCTTTAGTCATTATAAGGAAAGGGAGCCTAAACCCTACTTTTAGGGTACTATGTTCCCCCAGCCTTTAACCCCTCATAATTTTATCTTTCTTAGTGTCATCTCCGCACATTTCACCACATTAGAAAGCTCTTGCTGACCTACACCACTTTCTCTTCCCCCTAATGCTTCCAGCTACCCTGAGCACCAAGACCAGCCTTGGTAGGGCTGACCATGCATACCAGGGATCCCTATCCGTCCCACATCCACCCCATGCTGGCTGAGAACCACAGTATATACCAACAATTTTCATTAGCACAACTCTTCTTCAGGTTCAAAGCAAATTCATCTCTAAAGCTGATGGTCTGGGACTCAGCACACTTTCTGCAAAAGGCAGAGAGATGCCTGCACCACTTAGATTATAGCTGATAAAATGTAGAAATTAAATATCTTTATTATAGCTGCTAAGTATTTCTAGAGACTGAATTCTCCTGTCCTGTCCTCCTTATAGCAAAGTAAATGGGATCAGTGAAGCCAAAGCTATAAGCTACTAAAAGAGAAAAGATCACATCTCCTCAAAGCCAACCACATCCAAAGGGCTCCACACTTACCTCCTGGTTGGGATAGGGATGCGCACAAAGGCTTTGTACCTCAGCAACTCCCTGTGAAACTCCTGGAAGTGCTTGAACTTCCTTTTCACCTGCCAAGTGAACTCTCCATGGGTCAGCTCGATGGTGTAAACATTGGGGCTTGGTACCTGCAGAGGAGAACCCCATCACAGGAGATGCAGCTTTGAAATAAGTAATTTTCCTGCAGCTGCTCATCTAAAGAGCCCTCATTTATTTCTACCTAAGGATCACTGTCTCACCATTTCTTGTTCTGCATCATTAGGTTTTATAAACAGATATGCAACCTTCTCTCTAAAGCGCTGAGACAAACATTCCTGCTTCTTCAGCCCATGAATAAACACATGCAAAACTGACCCACAAAACAGCATTTTAATACAGTTCTGCAGAAATCGAATTGAATTTCTGACCTTCTTTGTGGAAGTAAAGCGTTCAACTTCTGACACACGCACTCGAACAGGACATCCCGTGAGGTACGTTTGTGTACCCGGCTCCTTGAACCCATGGGTGTGATAGATTGCAGAGAAAGGAATATACACTGGAAGGAACACAAACCCCTTTAGCTCAACAGCCTTGTAATCATCAAGGAGGCCAAGAAAGCCAGCAGATAGCTGCGATATTTTAACTGGGGAGCATTTACACAGCAACATCAATTCCACTAAAATACACCAGGTTTTATTTAACAGCTTAAAGACAAGCTTTTACAGAAGGGACTTGACTTGAAGAGCTGAAGTGCTTAAAAGTAATGCCTTGTGGTCCTAGAGCAGGGTCAATGGTTGGTAAAACCACTGAGGTATCCCATCTATTTGACAGACATGGTATATCCAGGCAGGATGGGAGGTGAGAACACATAGGCATCAACTCACCGGTGCCTTTTGGGTCATTTAGCACCTCCGATTCAATCTCCTCCCCATCAAAGTGGAGGTCCCTGGTGTCCAGGCTCTCGATGATGTTGCTCATGTCTGCAGCAACTTTCTTCAGTGTTGATGTAGCTGCATGGCTTTCAGCTCTCAGTGACATCTCAGGGACTGGTGCACTGCAGCCACAGGGCACTGGGGAGAAGGAAAAGGCAGGCCTGTCATCACTCCCTCTCCAACACCTTAGCACAGCAGGGCTGAGGGAAACCCCTGGCCTGCCTTCCCTCCAGCCCCTTTACCCTCATCCATCCCAATTGTCCCCATCCAACACACCCGATGCAAAACACCCAGCCCTGCAACTGCCCAGAGCAGTGAAAAAGCACAGGTGGATTCAGGCTACAAGAGAGAATTTCCCCCAGTGCCAGTGACCACAGGACTCATAGTCCGTTTGTATGTTAAAGTGCAAAATATGTAATATTTCACTTCCCAGCTACAAAAAATAAAAATAAAATGCAAGGGGTGGTTGCGGCTTAGGAATACCATAGGGATGCTGGGGAGGGACGCTTCACTAGGGACTGTAGTGAGAGGACAAGGGGTAACGGGTTCAAACTTAAACAGAGAAGTTTAGATTGGATATAAGGAGGAACTTTTTTACTGTAAAGGTGGTGAGGCACTGGAATGGGTTGCCCAGGGAAGCTGTGAATGCTCCATCCCTGGCAGTGTTCAAGGCCGGGTCGGACAGAGCCTTGGATGACATGGTTTAGTGAGAGGTGTCCCTGCCCAAGGCAGGGGGATTGGAACTAGGCGATCTTAAGGTCCTTTCCAACCCTAAATATTCTATGATTCTATGATTTCAAAGGGAAAGCAACGAAGCTTTTACAGCAACTCATCTGACCATCTCAGCTAGCTCTGCAATAATGGCAATTTACCAGAAAAAGCACAAACCATATTAATACCTGACCAAATCTTGTCACTGTGCTTGCCAGGTTAAGCTGCACGGAGGGAAAAGCTCACTTAGAAAATCAGTAGGCATTTTTTTGGGATGGAACTAGTGATATGAATGCCTGGCATTACTGAGGTTCCCTGTTTCTGTGCATCTGACACAACTGCCCATGATATCTGCATGTCTTGTGCTCTCCCACGGCTCCATTCTCTCGGGAGGCTCAAAAGCCACAGCCATGAAGGCAGGGGGGAGCAGAGCAGGGCCAGGGGTACCCAGATGCCCACAGAAAGTCTAGGAGCAACACAGGTGGACACTGCAGCTCATCCTTGTGCTCACACCTCAAGAGTCCCCCAAGTTGTTCACACTCTGTACCCAGCACAGGTGTCTGCAGGGGACCAGCCCACCTCCCTTTCATGATGAGGACAGTGGGCAGTGTGGCTGTAGCCTACTCAGGGCAGTCAGGCAGTGACAGTTGGAGGTGTCTGGGCACTGATGACTACAGCACTTCCCACCTTCATCCCCACCCACCCATGCCAGGAGCCTGACTCAGGACAACAAACGGAAGGAAGGAAAGTAAAAAAATAAGGGAACCCACACCCACTATCAAGACATGAGGCACTTCCACTAACACTGGTGCAAGTTCCCAGCACTTGCGAGGGTTTCCAAAACTGCTTCCTCCTCCTTCAGCCTCTGCAATTCACCACGTGGCTGCAGGCCCAGCTGCTGGTCCCTGCACACAGCCAAGCTCCAGCTCCTGGACACCTCCGTGATAAAAAGTCCCTTCAATCTTTGCTCTGCTCTGCAATAAACATCACAGCTTGACAGCTACACTGAAAAAATGTGGATGGGACAAACAGGCAATGTTTCACAGAAGCCAATATAGGATGTCCAAACACAAGGACACCCATTTATAGTTGGGGAAGCTCTTATATTGTGCAAAAGAATGATTAAAAAAGTGCAACATTCCTAATGTTAAATTTTGCAAAGAACACTGCAATTATTCTTGACTGAGCTCCATAGAAAAAGCTGGATATGCTGTAATTTGGAAATAATGTAACATTTTAATAATTCATGTGTTTAACTGCGTCTGAAAGAACATTCTTTGTTATTGTTTCCTCTTGAAATGAGTATACAGTTTCATAACTACATAAGGCTGATATCGTGTAAGCTCAAAAACATGTTAAAATGAGTTGTCTTCACAAAAAAAAATATCCATTTGCATATAGACTTGAATCAAGAAAAATTGGGTCAATCTCTCTTTATTATACCAAGCAAATGCAGAGACACAGCTTTGCCTTGGCAGTGAAGGCTCTGAGGGTGTTGGTGGCTCTGCGATCTTGCACTGATGGCTGGGAATGCCACGACAGCACAGAAGGCTTTAGGACCAGACTGCGGCTTGCTGGGCTGGCATGGCACTTCAAGAGACCCGCCTGAACAACCCACATGTGTGCTCCCAGGTACCTCATTCCCCTTCCATCTGGGGTGAGCACAAAGGCAGTTTGCATTCCTCCTTGCAGGTGGAGTTGTACTGAAGCATGGGACAACAAAGACACTGATGCTACCAGCTTGCATAGCCTTACTGCATTGGGAATTTGTCATTAGCACTGTCCCACACCACGGCTTGATGGAAAGCCAGTTCTCACTGTCAGAAGCTTTACACTACCTATTCCTAACAACACACTGCAGTGAACATTAATTACTCAGAGCACACAAGGTACATTTTTATTTTCATCTAGCAGTGAAGTCATTCCACCAGACATAGACTGGCTCTGGGTGTTTGATTTTCTCCCTACAAAACAGGCACACACACACACACAGCATTCCCAGGAGGGAGGCTACGCTATCAGGCTTCCCAAGAGTGGTAGGGGGGAAGCCCTGAGCTTCCCCATGCCAGGCAGTAGTACTTCCCCACTCTGCACCTATTTTATTTCCCACTCCACACTAAGAATTTTTTTTGCCATCTAGCTGGAAATAAAGCAGCATCTTGCTTTGTATTTCTTAAGTGTACATTCACATTTAGAAACAAAACACAGTTTGGTTATTTTAGGCTGAAGAGATGATATTGCTTCATGGGAAGTTAATGTGCTTTCAAGAAGAAAAGGTAAAGAGAACACAAACCCAAACACACTTTGTACGTGCCGTGCCAGCAATTACACTTGAAGAAAACCTACAAATACCACAGCAACAGGGCTGGAGGAAGAGCATGCGGACAGGAGCCAACACGGACAGGATGTGCATCCTCCCTCCTCCTCCTCCCTTCTGTGCCAGGTACAGCCAGGCTCCTCTTGTCAGATTAATTGACGCAGTCACTTAATGGATAAACAATTAACCAGTGTATGCAACAATTATTTGCTGAGGACCACAGCAGGGCTGCATAACTGAGGCTTTTTTAATTATTCTTTTAAAAGCTGTTTTCACAGCTACCACAGACAAGTCGTGGATAAAGCAGAGTCCAAACTCAGTTGGACCCGAGTCTGACCCAGCAGCAAGATTCCTCCTGCCAAGATTCAAGCCAGATTATGGCCTCAAGGGGGAAAATGTGATTTGCCTCCAGCCCTGCCAAAAGGCCCCACAAATCCAGGCAGCAACAGAGCTCCCCTGGCACAGCCGGTCACTGCAGAGTCAGAAGGCATGGGGCAAACCCAGGCTTAGGTAGGGAGGGCAGCAGAGAGGTCAGCTGGAACGATGGGACATACCATGTCCCTCTGAAAGCTTCTGCAAATTGCTTTGTACGGCACTGCTCGATAAGAGCTATTTAACCTCTTGGCCAGAGTTTCCATGAGGACACTGTTTGCATTCCCATAGGCAAGCTGAGGAAAGTGTCCGGGTTAATGTGCAACAGGCTGGATGCAAACACACACTAAGCACAGTTACTCGTGATTCAACTGCAGAATAGATGAATCAAGGAGGCCCTGTCTATCCAGCACCACTCACTGCCTGCAGTGAGATGGACTAGAGAATGGACTTATAAAACTTGATGATATAGTCAGCTTTGGAGGCTGCAATTATGTGAAGGACAGAGAAGATCATACATGATACTGGCAAATTACAGGAGGGTGGAAATAATAGGGTGAAATATATTAGAAACACTTGCTACACTTCAGTATTTGGCTGCTGCCATCCAGGAGACCAAATAAGCAGCAGACAAAAGTAAAACCTGTGCCAAGATGCACAAACAGGGCTACTACTGCAAGCCAAAAAGGAAGATAGGGTGCAGAAGACAGGAAAAGTCAGATCTTGACCATAAGAACATAGTGGTGGGACTGAGAAGGAAGAGACTTGGATAAAACATGACAGCAGTCTGCAAGCCCCCTGTGACCAAGGCAAAGAAGAGATAATTGCTCAGAATTATAGGTTCAAAGCAGAGACTAGGGACAAAAACCCTGCCTAATGGCAAAGGAACAGGTCTGTCCAAGGAGGGGTTTGCAGAGTTCCCAGGGCTGGATGTCTGTAAGGACAGGCTGCCCCTATTGACCTTCCCAGGGCATGGGAGGTGGAACATCCAACCCAGTTCCCTCCAGCATCCACATTCCCAAACTTGCCGCCTGGGCAGCCAGGAACTGTCTCAGCAGCCTGCATATTAACAGAGGGAAGGCGCTGTTCCAGTTTTATCTGGCTCAAACTCTGTTTGGGCAAATGCAACAAGGATGAAAAAAACAATGAGGAAAAAAAGTCATCTGTAAAGAACAGTTTTGGAAAAAATGAACGAATGAGGAAAAGGGGAGATGGTAAAAAACGGAAAGAGGAAAGAACCATACTAAAACCCCTACAAACTCTGCTTGACACCTTTGTCCAGCCTGGTTTTCAGATTACTTACTTCCTCTTCCAAGCATAATTTAACCTCTCTGCCTCCCTTCACTGGACTGTGCCCACAGCACATGGGCCCCAAACCTCTTGAGCTAGTAGAGTATACACATTGGGAATAATGACTGTACCAAGAGTCAATATTTCAATACTTAAGGAAAACAACTACAAAAAAATCAAAATTAACTACATTAATCCCTGAGCCCCTGTGAATGTATTGCAAACCCCCAGCTCAATCCTGCAGCTCTACAAGCCTGATATTTATGTTATTTGGCAATCTGAATCATAGAATCACAGAATAATTAGGGTTGGAAAGGACCTTAAGATCATCTAGTTCCAACCCCCTGCCGGGGGCAGGGACACCTCCCACTAAACCATGTCACCCAAGGCTATGTCCAACCCAGACTTGAACACCGCCAGTGACAGAGCATTCACAACTTCCTTGGGCAACCCATTCCAGTGCCTCACCACCCTTACAGGAAAGAATTTCTTCCTCACATACAATCTAAACTTCCCCTGTT
>JASSUY010008103.1:19301-33649 GCA_032466535.1 Forpus xanthops | reverse complement strand
TTAGGAGGATGATTGTGAAGTTTTGCTATGATAAAGATAAGATTATTTTCACATGAAATTTTTCAGTGTGAAGGACAAAGTTATCTATCTTCACATGAGTTATTTGTTTGTCCTGTGGAAATATGCTCAGTTCTGTCTGAGTGGTACGCCTCCATGTACCTTAGTTCACATAAGCTTGGTGGGAACCCGCATTTCACTCAGTATTTGTGGACATGTCCCACAATGTCACTGTGTCATAATTTCCCAGTGATAAAATCAGGACTGCTGTTATGGTCCTTATGTACAAAGGAGATGCATTTTTCAGAGGCCTTAGGTATAAATGCGTATATAGTCTTTAGAAATATAAATTTGAGACTGTTATTCTGGTTATAATGTTTGTTCTAAGAAGTGAAATCTTTTTTCTGATTCTGGAGTACAGGCTTAAAATCACTGCAATTTCTCTGTACGCTCAGCACAGGCCAAATTGGGTATATCTTTTTCTACAGTAGGAGCTTTGATATGTGTCAAAACCAAAGAGTTGGCTAGAGGGAGTGAGCAAATTTCGGTCAGAATAGAGATCTATATTCTATAGTTATTCTGTACATTTACAGTAAGCAGATATCATCAGTGACTTCTTAAAGGTGGAAACATTTGAATTTAAAAATTAATGGAATTATAATGTTTTATTTATGGATACTTTTCACATTTTCCAATTATTTCATAATTAAAACATAGACAAGATAATTTTTCAACATCACTATTTTCCATTAAACCTCCCCTTTAAAAACACGAAAGTTGCTTTCACCACTAGGATATTTTTTTTGGCTTTCAGTCTGTATTTTGCATATATTCAGATACTGTGCTTTTCCTTTGCAAACAATTCAAATGACTCAAGGGGAGCTAAGTTTTGTTTAGTGACTAGTACATTAGGCATGTTTGCAGAATTTGCTCTAAGAAGTCAATTCAAAACAAGAACTATTTTTGTCAACTAAGTGTACATTCACCTGGAATTAAAAAGAAAATTGGCCTTAATGGTGTGTTTAAATTATTATCTTACCTACATATATTTGTGTATATTTTATTCTGTCTAGGTGCTGGAAGTTAAACTAAATGATCTTTAATGATCCCTTCAGTTATGTGTTTTCATGATACTCCTACATAAGGGGAGGAGAGCACTGAAATGGCACAAATGAGGTCTACTCTATTGCTACGCTCATAGGGATGCTGAAGCCCTCAGTGAGCACTTGAATTTCCTATTCCAGCAACAGGATTAGGAGAAAACCTGATTAAGAGAAAATTTCAGGATAATCCAAAACTGCATTCATTACTTATAGTGTCTTACCACATATGCCAACGTCTCTTCAGATTCCAAAGTTCAATGAAAAGACCTGAGGCTTAGATTTAAAATATAAGCAAAGTTTATCTCATATTATCTAATTATTGGAAATGCAATTTGAAACCCTCCAAATTGCAAGTCATGCTTCACTATAGAAGTCAGGTAAAACAGATGACATTATTTAATGAAAAGATTAATGAAAAGGAAAACTCTCCAATCCAGCCAAAACTGACCAGTTTGAAAAGGCTGCCTAGAGCTCTAGTTAAAACTGTCTTAATTTGTTTTGCTTTTGTATGAATAAAAGGCAAAGCAAGGAGTGCTGCTAATAAAGCTAACAGTACTCTTTTAAGGTCACTCATTTTATCTACTCTGAGCTGTTAATCACATTGGATACTTTGGTTGAAAGTCTATTGAGGCAGAGGTTTAAAAGAAGAACATCAAAGATATGTGGGATGAGCTCCTACGATGTAAAGACTAGCAACTTTGCTGATAGATGTTTCTGACTCAGTGTAGCTGTGCATATTGTATTCATGCATTTTTATTATTATTGAATACAACTCATCAAGAAGACACAGAATACTCTTTTTGAACTATGACTAAATTGAAGAAATTTCTGAAGCAGAATAGTTTATTACTTTCATCACATTAGGTTGTGATTGGAGTATGTGATATAAATATGGAAAATTACTACTTCCCATGCCTTTGTTTGAACAAACAGTTGTATTTCACTATCACCCTGATTTTTGTGAACAATTCCTTGTTCATACTTGCTACATGCATGCATAAATACATTTTTTCACATGGAACTTTTCGTCACTATTATAACCTGAAACTTCTGAAGATCTGGAGATAAGTCCTAATAATTTGTATTCTGAGAAGTGCATGGCCTGTTTGCAAAACCAGTATAAACTCTCTTGTGGCCCCTTTTTAGAGTGGCAGTTATCACTAAGGGCAAATAAACCAGGTTAAATAAGTAGCAGCCACTTGGGTGCTGTCCTGAGCAAGTCCAATCACAACTGATTTTTGAGCGGTTTTATTGTCAGTTAAATATAAAATATGAAGGCATTTTTGTATCTCTATACAGTAAAAATAATCCCACACAATCTGGACAGAAATGTGTGCTTTTTGCTACTTAAGAGGTACTTTGAGGTGCTCAAGAACAACCACTGGTTTCTAAGTCATTGTGGTGAGTATAGTGAGTAGGAAAGCAGTTAAGAGCTTAAGTCTCTCCAGAAGCTAGAGGTTTGTGTTAGTCACTAGTCCTTGTTATCTGAGAGCATGGGAGGAAAATGTGTAAAAATAAATACTGATGATTATGTCAACTTCAGTCACTGCTCTGACTTGGCTCTGGTAGGTGGCCAGTCCTCTTTTTCCACTTTGATGTAACTGGCCAAACTGAAAGCTCATTTAAAAAAACACAACAAAAGCACCTTCAGGAAAAAAAGAAGCATAAATTTTGATTACCATATCGTGGTCCTTTGGGACAGCTCTATTCTTTCTATTCAGTTGGGTGAAAGTGTTTCCCTGTTTGGTTATAAGAGCACTGTATTGCGATAGGTTGTATACTCATTGCTTTATATATATAAATGTCAAAATGCTATTAGTGCTGAGAAATATTATTTTTGCAACTGGATCTTGTGTGTAATAACCTAATTTTTAATAATATAATTTGCTTAATGTCACAAAATTAACAGTCATTGACATTTTCTACGCATTTTCTTTTTTGAATGGATATAGTTTTGCCTGTCACATGCCATGTTATTAAAAAACATTAGTTAAATTAAAATTACACCTAGGCTGACACTTAATAGACTTTTTTTGCAGTTTGCTTCAAAGCACTTACCTACTAACAAGATTAGAGGCATATCAAAATAACTGTATTTGTGGGGAGAAATTGTGCTTAAAAAATAAAGCCACTTTCAGCTGTGTGTCTTTTGAGCCATAAATTTGTCACACAGAATGGTAAGCCAGGGTATGCGTCTCTTCTGCAGACTGGGTGTGGGGGAGTAAAATGGGTGCTAGCCACAGGTGTTCTGAAAGAAAAAGTTCGAATAACAGTGAAGGGAGGTCTGAGCCCTGCTGACCGGTACTGTCATGTAAGATGGTCTGCATGTCCTTGGTAGTAGGTTGATGACAAGCAGTAGCTGTAAACATTTGGAGGTGGAAATGTGGAGCATTGTTCTCAGGAAAAATCAGTTTGCTCCCTTCTACCCCATCTTCATACCACAGTATTTTCTTACAGTTCTTCTGCAATAACCTACATTTACTGAGAGCTTTGTTACACATTTATGGTCTTGTGCACTTCTATAATTCCTCCAGACAGCAGAGAAACTTTCCACAATACAAGCATATTATTTCCAAAATTGACTGGGTCTCAGGAGACATTCAAGTATTTATAAAATGTCTTTAGAAGTTACTGTAAGAGGTGTTTTATACTGTGATAGCAATTGTGGAACGACAATTCTGAGACAATTTATTCCTCAAAGGATATGCCGTACCTCTCATGGGATTCTCCATGTTGGTATTCAGGTCTTGCTGCAGTAGCATAGCAGAGCTACCATAATCAGTACAGCACCCTGAACTGGTCTTGAGCCAAAAATGTCAAAATAAACTACCTTTTGATTGACCCTAAGTCATAGCTTATTTTTCTTACTCTTTAGTCTCATCCAAAATCGAGCTTCATAACAATTGGACTAGATGATCTAAAAGTTCTTTTCCAACCTAGTTGATTCTAAGACTTTATGATTCTCTTATTGTTTCTGGTACACTGTGCCAGGAGAAGACACAAAAGGGGAAGTCTGAATTGCCACCCTACCCACAAGACTGTCCCAGCGTTTGTCACCGGCAAGATTTTCTGCTGAACATGTGGCTGATTTTTGGGTGTTTTTTCTTTTAATCACTGTGCTAGCCTTTGCCTAACTACCCATTCCCTGTTTCATGCAAGCAGCAACCAGATTCATTATCTTCTGTTTGTTCTAGTTGTGTTGTCCTAGATGGGCTACTAAAACTCTTTCTAGATTACATCTCATGTTATCCTCATTGCATAGAAAAAATGTGCGGAGCTATGGAGCACAGGGAACTGACAGCTATAGCTGTGGTTTAGGTTTTGTGTCTTTCAAAGAGAAAGATTTGAGATTTCTCTTTTACTCTTCCACATGAAACTAAGTAGCACTTTCTGAAAGTGTCATTTTAGGTTAAAATCAATGGAAGCGACACAGAGGCACATAACAAGAATACAAATAACCTAAATTCTAATTAAAGCCCCCACTCTGAACTTTCAGAGATCAGTAGGTAAAAAGGCAGATTTTAGTTCTGCATGTTGGACCACAAACTTGTCTAAAAATAGCGTTGTGAAAAGTAGATTCTGCTTTTCCACTCATTGTCAAAGCATTCTTCTTTAATGGAGGGATTTCTCCAGTTTATACTTAGTTCTACAAAATGTAAGCCTCATTTTTATAGTTTCTGTCTTTCAAATATACATATTTAAATATGCTACTAGCAGGAATAGCACTTCTTAAAGATGTCAGAAATTTTAATTAATAAAATCAGAAAGGAGTCTTGCTTTTATTAAGGAGCAGAGCAAAGTAGAAGTTATGTTGCTGTCTTTAATAACTGGGGGCCTAAATCTTATCTTGCTAAAATCTGCAGAGATGAGTCCCACATAGGGAAGCTAATTCGTATATTTTTAAAGTGGTCAACCTTGACTTGATTTGTGTTTAAAAAACAACTATGTGCACAATTATGTCTCTAGCCTGTACGTATAGGACAGTATTTGCATAGTTTTCAACACTCAACAAACTGCAACCATATACAAATTAATAGCAAAAGGAAACAGATGCTGCTTAGCTGCAGAAAACCTAAAAGTCCTCCCATTTGGGTCAGATTAGTCTTTACACTGGTCCAAAAAGGACAAGCTGTAGGAGAGATTAACTGCGGGTGATGTGTAATTCAAATATGCATTTGCAGCATTGTTGCTAAAGTACCTTAGGTGGTACGGGTGGCCCTTGAATAACTATACCTGCTCCAGGAAAGAGAAGCAGTACTGTTATTAACAGGTACTGGAAATCAGTGCCAAAATGAAAAATCTAGAACACTTAGAAAGTAATAATATTGTACTGCTGGAAAAAAAAAAATCATCAAGATTCAGCAATAACTTTGAGTGGAAAATCCATGTCTTCCAATAATGTGAAAAGACTCAAAAGCATTCATTTCAGTAAAAGATTCATAAGCATTCATTGCTGTGAGAATGAGACTGATCCATAAATTATGGAAGAAGCTTAGTTACTAGCCAGTAGAAATTTAATTTTTGTGTATACAGGTCAAATTCAAAAGCTGGTCCCACAACATTATTTTTAAACTTGGTGGTCATATTTTCATGTTTATGGTTTTTAATTTCAGCTTATTTTGAAAATTTATGTTTTTTTTTTTTAATTACACTTTTATTTTAACAAAAGTGATTTCTTGTCTTTCATGTTTTATACCTGTGGCTTGCCATATTTATTATGAGTGAAGTTCAGATCCAAATTTCCATATTTTTAGGAGACAACATTGTTCTTGGAAGAAGATATAGTTGGTAACATGAGAAATCCATACAATGCATCTAGCACAGGATCATATCTCTGACAATCAGCTCTAGCAGTTGCTAGTGACAGGGTAAGCATATTGTGAACCTTCCTTTCACCAATTATCACAAAGTTTAGTAGGCAAAATTTTGGAGGCTTTTCTTTCATGCTTCCAAGCTGACAAAACACTTGCTAATGATCAGAAGGGAATGCATCCTGAAAATGTGAAATGAAATAGATTTTCCCTTAGGCAATATCAACACTTTCTTAACATTTCTAACTTTTCAACACCTAGGAATAAAACAGTCCTGGAGACTAGTATTATACTAACCTTAATGTGTTATTAGGGTATTAACTTCAATGCTCTCGAAAAATAGTTTATTGTTTCTCTAATTCTTATTAGAAAATAGATGATGATAGACAGTTTTTCTTATGTTGGAGAAAAATTAGGGTAAGATATTATTTTCAGTTTCACTGTTGCATTCTCAGGGCTATAAGTTTGCATGCGTAATTTTAATTTGATAAATTATTTTTCCTGTCTTGCTACATAAAGCACTTCATGTGACGTAGTGACTTTTATTCCTGTATGTGTAATTAATTCCTTCCATGCAAAATGTGAAATTTTAAGGTATTTTCCAAAATCAGGCAAAGAGAATATGCATCAACTAGGAAATTAATGCACAACAGCAGTAGACTTTTTCTTCTGTTTTCTTTAATTCACAGCTAGTGCTGTATATGGCCTATAAAGCCCATGGGAGATGAAAACAGCTACTGATGTCAATAGCAATTATTAGTAATATGCAAATGCAAACTTTTCCAAAAGGGAATGTTTTTATATAAAGGCATCAAGAGGACCTGCAACATGCTTTCAGAACAAGTTCCTACTAGATAGCACATAAGTACTCTTGAAAAAGCTACATTTAACAGAACCGTTTCACTTTTCTTCAACAGTGCCATCACAAATGTAAGAAGAAGATAGACGTTTTGGGAGGATTTGAAAGGAAGGCTAAGTGGCTATTCACTTCTCCTTGCCCTCTACATACCCTGCCCCCTGGGTGCTTGGGCGGGAGAGATGTCTGAATTTATGTTTCCTGTTCCTTGAAGCAGCTGTTGCACTTTTCTTATTCCTAGCTTATTTTTGGGTCATATTCAGGTACAAGGCCAGTAAAGGTAGGGCTTATTCCCAGAAGGGATTAGATTATCCCCTACTCTTCCCACTCTAGAGAGACCACCTTGGCGGTTATTTTTGAAAACAATTTTTGCCTATTCCTGCAGGTATCTGCAGCAGGTCATTTTTGTCTCAGAAATAGTGTGGCAAGCAGGACCAGGGAGGTGATTGCCCCTCTATACTCAGCATTGGTGAGCGAGCCTGCACACCAAATCCTCTGTTCAGTTTTTGGGGCCTTCACTACAGGAAAGGCATTGAAGTGTTGAAACACGTCCAAAGGAGAGCAATGAAGCTGGTGAAGGGCCTGAAGCACAAGACTTATGAGAGCGGCTAAGGGAACCAGGGCTGTTTAATCTGGAGAAAAGGGGGCTCAGGGGAGGCCTTATCACACTCTACAGCTCCCTGAAAGGAGATTGTAGTGAGGCAGATGTTGGTCTCCTCTCCCAAGTAACAAGTGATAGGACAAGAGGAAACAGTTTCATGTTGCGTCAGGGGAGGTTTAGATTGGATATGAGGTAAAACTTCCCTGAAAGGGTTGTTTAGCATTGGAACACACTGCCCAGGGAACTGGTGGAGCCGTCCCTGGAGGTGTTAAAATGACGTGTAGATGTGGCACTTAAGGACATGATTTAGCTTGTAGTGCTGGATTAACAGTTGGATGTGATAATCTTAAAGGTCTTTTCCAACCTAGAAGATTCTGTGATTCTATATTGTCTTTATTTATATTTTTATTATGCAACACTGACCTATATATTCATATCTGTATTTTGCTAATGGGGTTAAAAGATGCAGGAAAAACACAAAGGTGTTTAAGTCCTGACAAAATATTTAAAATGCAATCTCAAAGCCTTTAATTGAAGATCAGCTTTCTTCTTCAAATTATTGTGCAGAGAAGTGTGGAGAATCTAATCTAGTTTAGGTTTTTCGGTACATGTACATATGATTTGTATATGAGTAATTTCAAAATTTATGTATGACAAGTAAAGACAGATCCTAATTAATAACATATATTACATTTAGAAAGGGTATGATTTAAAGATGCCGCTTCTGAATGTCAGACCTAATCATAGTCACTGTAGAAAGTTTAAGACAGAAGTGTAGTAAATAGCATTGTGTGGAGGGTGAGATGTAAATTTGCATAATATAAGATGGAAAACATGGAGTTACCATATACAAAATTAGAAGAAAAAGATTTCTGTGAGCTATTTGGCAGCTTATCCTTTTCAAATGTCATGCGTACCTGAATCTTCTTTTGGAAATACTTAGAGAAAAATTGGCATGAAAACTGCTATATAGTTTTCATACAAATATAAGCTGACTGACTCTTACAATATATTTTAAGTTATTTCAATGCTAAAAGCAGTATAGCTTAAGATTATACTCCTGCTTTGCCACTGAAGTTACAACTGAAGGAAGTACAAGAAAAAGAACGTATTTTACTTATTAGATGCCACTTTTATAACTTAATTATCAAGTAAATAATTTTTAATGTGTTGAAGTAGAAAGGGGGATAATGAGAATGCTGGAGTTAATTTTAAATTGAGTGGGCCTTACTAGGTGACAATTTAAAGAGTGACTGTCAGACTTGCATTTTTGCAGCTGCAGGAAAAGTTTGCTGTCGAAATGACAGGATCAGCTTGTATTTCACCAATTAATGTGAATAGAGATGAACCCAGATACCTACAATTGTGCTCAAAAAAATGCAATAAATGAGTTTAATTTCAAATCTGAGTGTAAGAGCTTTAAAAAGTACAGAGATATTAAATTTCTGGGTAATGGATAATTTTCAAATTAGATCATAATGAAACTTCTCTTTTCTGAACAGAATTATGCCTTAAATTGTTCTTCTGTAGGGCATTTTCTTTTGGTAGATGAGTGACAGGATTACAAGGCTGATCATAGCAAGCAGGGACTATTGAGTCTCTAGAGAAGCACTAGGACTAAGTGCAGATCCTTGCCATGTTAATAAAGCTCCTTTCCCACTGGCCATACTCTTCAAAGCAGTAAGATACAGAGCAGCACTCGTATACAGTTTGGTTTCTTCATACTCCTTGTAAAGCTTCTTGTGTCTTAGCTCACATTTGTATGCCCAGAACTCTAGAGGCCAGTGCAGGCAATATTTCTTGTACTGGCCACATGTTATGCTATAGAATTATCTGAGTTATAAATTGGCATGGGGGAGAAACAGGTGGTCTGTGTTCATGCTGAAATGAAGTAGGGAGACGTCTGTCATTTGGCTACTTATTGCAAACAACTTGCAGCTGCAGTATTATTGTTGGAATAAAGTAGTGTTAGCTGGAATTGTAGGAGATTCTGCTTTTCATAAGTGTGTCAGATTAGGTTTCAGGCTGAAGGAAGGTAGTAGCAGCTCCAATGTGGGTTACTTTGAGTTGCCTTCAAGTCACAGGGTGAGTTAATTTATTTATCCTTCCATGGAAGTTCTGTTTTTGTCTGGACTTGGCTATTCTACCTTCTCTTACCAAAGTACCTGTATAGGTATACCTACTGGTTTTAGACAAGTTGCACTGAGCCTTTAACATAGAGACATTACCTTGAAGTGTATTAAAATGGGGTAAAGTATATTTCTACAGGTAGTTCAAATGGTTCTAAGGTGACACTGCTTCTAGAGGAGTGTAGACATGGTTTTCCAGACTGGGCATCTCCTGACCTGGGCATACAACTTATGCCTGCTTAAACAAAAAACACCATGGCTAAGTGAGGCCGCCTCACACCCAGCTGAAAATACTGAGCAGAATGGGGACAAACATTGGTTACTGGTGTATGTGTTTGCCTTGTGGATACATCTGCAATGGAACCCGTTGGCAGCTCATCCTGGTTAGAGCTTCTACAAGGTGGCTGTGCTTACTGTGTTCACCATGTGATGTGGGCATATGAGTTGCCTCAAAGTACCCAGGAAGCTATAAATTCACATTAGTCTCTTTGGCTCCCTTTTGTAGACAAGCCTTCAGGCTAATTACAGCACATTTTCTGAGAATGGGAAGAACATTGTATGCTTCAGTGGTGTGTTGCAAGTTTACATCTGAAAAGATGTTTGGATGAAAAGTAAACTTTAAATCCAAAAGACTGTTATTTATTATAAATCTGAGGATTTGGAGGAAGGTGGGAATTAATGTAAGAATTGACTGTTATTCTAAATAATAATAGTTATTACAATGTACAGCTTTTTAATGGGTAGGAAGTAAAATCCTTGTTAATATTTATGTTATCTGTAAAGGATAATGCCATAATTCCCCTGGGGAGCTGACTTTGTAAAGTGTACATGATCTTTAAATTGCCAAGCAGGTGAGGTGAATGCAAGTTGTAGTGATAAATTGCTTGCTTGGTGGGCTCACCTTACTGTTCTTTCTTTCAAATCTCAGGCTTTGTCAATGTTTCTTCCAGGATGTTTAATATTTTAAAAAGTGGCAGTTGTAACAATATGTGAAGGGGACTGATAATAGTCATCTGCAAATGCTGTCCTTTTCTTGTGAGCCCATGGGTGTTTTCTGGATGTGGAAAAGCACAATTCAAGCCTCTTTGTTAAGATGAGGCATAAAGCTGTATAAAATAATACCACCTGGGAGCATCTCTTTTCTTTAGGATTGCTGCAAGCTGATGTTTTAACCTACTGTGCCCCTTGTAATTGCATTAACCACAGTTTTATTCCTTTGCTTCCCCTTTAACTGCTGTTTTCTGCTTTCATAAGCTTGCATTTTTAATGTTTTCCCTGCTAGTCTGACATTTGCGTCTCAAGTCCCAGTTGTTTGCTCATAGGTGAACACAATAGATATAGATTTTTCCTGATTAATTTCACCTGCCATATTTGACTTACTTAAATTTTGTTCACATGTGTAGAATGGCAGCTTTGTGACCTTTTTGGTATATTTAATCTTTCTTTTTTTTAGGATGAAAATCTAAACACGTAACCTTCTGTAATTCATAAGTGCCGTGAGTGCTGATGAACCCATATAAAACCAAAATTAGTTTAAAAAAAAAAAAAGATAAAAAAAAGTGTAAGTCCTTCATGGAAAAAAAGACCACATTTGCTAAGGAGATTCCCCCCCTTTCAGTGGGTGAACTTCTTGATTTGCTTTTCTGCTGGGTTGTCAAAATAGGAAATTAATGTGAAGTAAACTGTTGCACAAACTTTATTTGGCAGAGAAGAAAAAAATGCTTTAAAAAGGGAAACCTACTTATTTTTTAATTCTATTTCCTGTTTAAAGAGGAATTTAAAGAAAGAAAATCAAAGCCTGCTTTTTTTTTTTTTTTTGACAAGATAGGCGAAGTTGAGAAAGGAGGTTGATTGCTTTCAACATGGTGTTGCATGATGCTTTCACATAAGGTTTTCAAATGCAAAACCGGAAGATAAATGCTTGGCATTATGGCATGGTTTGCATGATGCTGTAATTCCCTCCTGGATATTTAAGACCAAAGAAGGCTCCTGTTGGAAAGCTGTGTCATCTGCACGGCTAGGACTGAGCTCGGGTATGACTGTGTGGCAGGTTGGGTAAGCACAATGGTGAAACACAGATGTAAAGGTAGACCCCAAATGCTGCAGCCTTGCTAGCTGTCAGGAAACAGGTAGGTTTTCATCCTCAGTAGCCTTTCAGTGTGAAGAGTCAAAGAGCAGCTACATCCAGGAGAAGCAGTGATCAAAGTACTGCTGCTGTGATCAGGAAGAGATGACATGGATCAGTCTTAGAAGTTTAAAGACTTTGTATGCAGGTCTCGAGGACTGAGAAAGGGCTGTTCATGTAACAGTGACAAGGACAGGAGAAATGTGTTTTTATCATGTTTGTCTAGCTGCTGGGCTGTGCCTGGTGGCATTTGGTGAGTTAGGAAAGCATAAACAATGCACTTCCAGAAGATCTCTGAGCTGTAATTAATGCAGGTTTGCATAGTGCAGATACTGCATCTCCAAAGGAAGGTCCAGCTGTGAAGAAGCCTTGAAGGTATGCAATATCACCTCCCAGTCTATTTATTAGGAAAATTACTGCACAAAGAAAGGAATGAATTTTGGTTGACAAGTAATATATTAGATCAGGCTGATGAAAGTTTTTGTATGGATTTATTGAATAATCTTAAAATTACTTTTTATGATTAAAATCTCATTTTTCAGTGAAATAGGAAACAAAATTGTTATGACAAACATCTTCTAGGAGAAAAAAAGGACAGAATTTATATCCTGATATAAACTTTTTTTGGCAGATTGTGGAGATATTAATATTTTAGTGAGTGGAGCTTTAAGACAATGCTAAACCAAATCTGCCTCAAATATCTCTGAAGTCACAGCCTTATAAAAACATTCGCTTCTTACTTTTGCTAGAAATAGGTTCATTAGGTGTGTGTTAGTTTAATTATTTCTATAATGAGAGAAGACACTCAGGTTTGCAGCATTGTGAAAAACTGTGCCCAGGCAAGAGGAAGATAAAGAACTTCTTAGGACACTGTGTTGATATGGACTTTTATACTCAGAAAGGGCTTTTTTAACTTATTATTCTGCGAGATTCCCAGAACAACCAAACTACATGGATACAATCAACTTCTGTGACAGACAATGAAGCAGGCTACTTTGATTGCTGGCATTTCTCATACCTGTACTGAATCCCCCTGCCTCAGTGCTCAAGGATGAGGAACTGCTGAGAGGCAGGACCTCATATTCTTCCCCCAATACAACCCCACCTGCTCCAGGCAAAAGCGCTATAGTGCTTACAGACTGTGCTGGAACATCTGGTTTGTGTGAAACAGCTGTACCCAAACCAATGATATGGATAGCACTGTCCTTGGGGAGTAGGAGTAAGGGTCAGACCTGATCTGTGACCCTTCTATGAGTACCAAGCGCAAACTGAGAAAGGTTGTTGAAAAATCAGTCTGAATGATGTCTAAAAGTGTTCTTTGTATCTCTTCCCATAGGTTTCTAAGGGCTTTTGACTTGTTTAGACTATGTTTTCGTGTAGGTGCTTCATTCTTGCTGTTAGTCAATAAAGAATTAATTAGCTCAAGATTTCAACCAATCTAAACCTACAATTATTCTCAGAACACTTTATATATGGATTGAATTTACAGCACAAAGCAGTAATAATAATAAAAGCTTAACAGCCAAGAATTGCTTCATGTAGTGGTGCCCAGGAAATGCAGTTACTCTGGTATTATGTATGTATGCATGTGCACAGCCCTTAGATTTCTTTTGTTACCCATTTAAATAAGAGAAGCAGGCAGTTCTTCAGGGCATTTCCTGGTATTAGGGCCTTGATCAGAACCACTCTGCTCAAGGAGCTCTCTCCGAGCACTTCACTGACTGTTCTCCAGAAGTCTGTATGCCTCAGCAAGGCTGACTCAAGACTTGTCCTTACATTGATGTGCCTGTACACTGTCCAGATGAGTTTATACTGACTGCTGTGTCACTATTGTACTCGAATGAACTGGATAGATATTGTGTGCAAGGTAAAGCACTGTGGCTGTTTCTCACCAAGCAACAAGCTGTCCTAGAATGAGTAAGGTTCACATCATAGAAACTCAGCTACAGACATGTACATGAGTCATCTCTAAGAAGGTTTCTCATTGTCTAGAAGAAAAAACTAATTGTATTTGAGGAAGAAGAATCTCAGATGTGACTGATTCATCTAATCTGACATTCAGGCAGGTGTTTACAAAGCACATGGTTGATCAGCGTATTACTCACCTGTGAAAAAAAATACATTCTATACTTGCCCCATTTCT
This sequence comes from Forpus xanthops, assembly GCA_032466535.1. Lineage (NCBI taxonomy): Eukaryota > Metazoa > Chordata > Aves > Psittaciformes > Psittacidae > Forpus > Forpus xanthops. The sequence continues at coordinate 19,884 of JASSUY010008103.1, read as the reverse complement.
GTGTAAGTTTTCAGGCAGAAGTTGGTTTATTTTTGATGTGTGCCATGTCTTCTTTGTTTGGAATTATTCTTTTTCTCCAATCACACTCTTCAGCAAACCATTTTGCTGGAATCAATATTTGCTATGTTTATTCTCCAGGGTGCTGAGTGATCCTGTGACATCCTCAGATCTTGAAAGTTCTTCTAACATTCATGTATGCTCATAATGCTGAGTATTTTGCAGCAGTGGACTCTGATTAGCCTTTTATTGTCTTCTTTCATTCTAAATCTGAATCTACCTGCTTGAGAAATCTCTCATTTCTTAACAGTATTATTTTCAGTTTGTGTACTGTTGTTTACTGAAAGTTTTAAATATGTATGTAAGGGAATAGTCTGTTGATTGCATTGGGTCTCTTGCCCAGCCTTTGGCGAAGTTGCCTACACTATTCCTTTGCATGAACTCCCTTTACGTTAAAGACAACTGAGAAAAAAATTGTTCCGTACTCCTCTTTCCCCATGCAGTTGCTTATTGGTTGTACTGAAGACTGGCCTATGTAAAACATCAAGCAACATCTGTTCTGACAAAGCAGTCAGATTCAGTTTAT
>JASSUY010008103.1:0-19201 GCA_032466535.1 Forpus xanthops | reverse complement strand
ATTGGTTGTACTGAAGACTGGCCTATGTAAAACATCAAGCAACATCTGTTCTGACAAAGCAGTCAGATTCAGTTTATGCTATTTAAAATGATCTTTGCATTCAGGGACTCTACAGGCATATGAGAAAAGGAAAGGTGAACTTGAAACATAATTACTTGAGTTACACAGTTCCCCAGTCCTTTGCTTATTGTTTAGGGCTACATATAAAAAAATAAAATAAATTGAGGATTTAATAGATAAGCTGACACACTGAGTCTCACAAGACACCAGTAATCCTAAAATAAAACCTCAAAGCCCTTAACGCTTTGAACAAACCTCCACAGCTGTCAATACTTTTCTAAACCGAGCCTTGTATGTGAAGAATTGTATTGTCATTTAGAAATAGGAAAAAGACTCATTATTTAGGGCATTTGGACTGTAGTTACCAAGTTGATCTAGTGGAAGCTAAACCCATCATTTCTTCTTTTTGTAAAACAATTTTGGCTTGAAAGAGCTATATAATCCTTCCATGCTCTTACGGACTTGGGGAGAGGATCTAGCAGCTAAGTTGAACTATTTCATTCTGGGGCAAGCAACAAAGTAAGTAAGTTTAACTTCAGTAATGTATATGCTGAAGCAAAAATATTCATATGGACCATTTGGAAAGATTTATATAAGGAGTGAAGGAGAGCTCACTTTGAGGAAATACCAATGCTCCTATTGATTTGCCTCAGTCTTCGCCAGAAAGGTCTCCTAAGCCTCTGTTCTTAGTGAAAGGCTTGGAGGGGGGAACAATGACCAGCAATGGATGAGGACTTAGCCAGAGGTTAACTTTGAGAGCACAATCCGTACCAGTCCATGGAATCAGACTGGATGCGTTCAAGACTGTCTAGAGAGCTGGCTGATAACCTTGCAAGGCTGTTCACTCTATCATCTTCGAAAGTCAGTGCGATCAGGGTCTCCAATGAGTGGAGAAAGGCAAATGTTGCACCAATCTTCATAAAAGGCAAAAAGGACAATTTGGAGAACTACAGCTTAACCGTGACCCCGAGAGTATTTTAAAAGAGCTTTTCCTGGAGTATATTTCTGGGCACATAAATAGGGTGACTGGGGGCAGCCAGCACTAACTTACCAAGACTAAATCATGTCTGACAAGCTTGACTGCTTTTTTGATAAAATCACTGGGTTGGTGGACAAGGGGAGAGCAGTGAATGTCCTTTACCGTGACTTTAGCAGAGCTTTCAACGCCATCTGCGCAGTATTCTTCTGTCCAAGTTAGGACATTCCTGACTATATCAGTGGACTACCAGATGGGTGAAAAAAACAGTTGGAAGGTCAGGCTAAAGTTCAGTGATGCACGCTGCCTGGAGGTCAGTAACAAGTGCAGTACTGCAAGGGTCTGTCCTAGGTCCTATCCTGTTTAGTATCTTGATCAGTGATTTGGAGAAGGATATAGAAGACACCATCAACAAGCTGAAGCTGTCAGTACATTTGAGGATAGGGCAGCCGTTCAGAGAGCCTTAAGCTACCAAGGGGAGTAATGAAATCCAGCAAAGGCAAAGGGATGGACCATCCCTTTGCAGCAGCACAGGCTGGGGAGCAGCTGTAGAGAGGCACTAGATGTCCTGGCAGACAGAGAGCTGGGCAGAGCTAGCAGTGAGCTGTGGCAGCAGAGATGGCTAGCAGTGGCCACAGCTGCAACAGTGGGAGCACAGCCAAGAGAATGGGAAGCTCTCCCTCTGTTTCACACAGCACCTGGAGTCCTGCCTATGGCTCTTAGCCACTCTAGTGTAAGAAAGATGGTAAATTCAAGTTCAACAGGGCGGCCACCAAATTGGTCAGAGCTGGGGCAGGCTGAGGTGTTTTTTGGAGGACATAACAGCAGTCCTATTGTTTTTACCATGGGTAGGGGGACTGAGATGTCTGAGCCAGGCTCTGAGATGTACGAGTGAACAAGAGTCAGTGACCCACACAATGAAAATTAAAAGTTGCAACCTTTTATAAAACAGAACTTTCTTGCCTCAGGAAGGCATTTGGGCAGCGGGACAGGTTGTCCATGGAGGTTGCACAGGCTTCATCCTTAGAGGGTGTCATGGGTTCAGCAGCAGCAGTCATATTTTCTTTTCATAGTAGCTGGTGCAGCACTCTGTTTTTTGATTTTTTGGCTTGGGAACAGTGCTGGTAACACCAGTGTTTATAGCTGTGGTTTAGAATGTTTAGGCTGGCAGAGGACTTTCTGAGCCTCATGTTCTGCCAGGGAGGAGTGGAAGCTGTGAGGAAGCAGAGACAGGGCACCTGACCCAAACTGACCAAAGAGGTATTCGATATCACAGTACATCATGCCCAGGATGCAATAGGGAGAGCAGAGACATGGAAGGGGGGAGAGGGGCATGGCGTGGTCAGGCTTGGTATCAGGTGATGGGGGTGCACTGCTTGGTGGGGCTGAGTGAGCAGTTGTATTCTCTTTCCTTATATTTCTCTTGTATTGTTATTGGTGATAGCAGTATTGATTTGTGTTATACCTTAGTTACTGAATTGTTCTTAACCTGTGGGAGCTACGTTCTTTTGATTCTCTTCCCCATCCCTCCTGGAGCAGGTGGAAGAAAGAGTGGGGAACGAGTGAGCAAAACTGCATGAGTTGTAGAGGCTTAAACCATGACAGAGGGTTTCAAGATGAAACAAGGTAAAGGCTTAAGCAACTTGGTCTCATGTCAAAGTTGACTCTCCTGTGAGCAAGTTCGACTGTATACCTTCTGAGATCCCTTCCAACCTGAGTGATTCTGTGATTAAATTGAAATAAAACTGTATCTAGTTTTCACAGAATGAAAGGTAACATTTATTTTTGTGTGTTCCGATGGTATTTTTTAATTGGGAAATGAGGACTTGAGGTATCTGAACCTATAAGGTGTGTTCTTTCTAGAATTTGACCATCAGTATTCTGCCTCATGCAGAGGAAGAATAGATGAAGAGAGGGACTTTCATTTTCTGAAATAGTACTGTCTTAATTTGATTTCAGTGAAAAGAAAGTATTTTATATGAGAGCTGGAGCCCATACCCTTCAATTTCTTGGTGATAAACTGATTCCAGTGTGATTATTTACTGGATGTATTCCATCCAGTATAGTGTTTAATGTTTCTTTGACTGCTCTGACAGAAAATTCTTATGTAGTCATATATAAAAATAAAAGGGGAGGGAGGGAGCTTGAATTAGCAGCACTCCAAACAACAAAATCATAAATCCACAACTGGGTTGCTTTTTCTTCCCTTAAGCCTGACATTCTTTGAATTTATATCATCTGAAGAGTGAATAAAAAAAAAAAAATGCAGCTATGTTTTGCAAATACAAGATCTGTGAAATAGAATAAATTATCAACTATTGGCTTGATTCTGAAACTTGAATTCAAGCACGTAATCAGTCATATGAATGTTCCTCAAGTAAGCCAGCATCCTATTCTCCGGTTGCAGGTTTTTCTAACTGGTTATGATGTGATGAACAATTGAAGGTATTTTGAGTTGATATGAATATTAGAGTCATAATTATATCTAGCCTGGCTGTTTGGTTCCTTTGTGGTTAATGTTTCCAATCTACATCTATTTAAGTGCATTGAAAGCACAGACTGTTCTTTGTGTAAGAAAAGTACATGCTAACAAAATACAGGGAAATTTTATGGAGAATAGAAGGTATCATGTTAAATATTCCTCTTCTTCCTACTCTCCATGAAAATAAAAAAAAATTAAAAAAGACTAAGGGCCTAATCTGGTGTATTTATTACTGCCTTAGATCTGCCCACAGCTCTCTCTTGAGGCATGCAGAGAGATTTGATAAGCAAATCTTGCCAGATGGCTAATGCTTGGAGGGAATGTTTTGCTACAGACATTGCAATTTACAGAAATGTTAAAGCACAGTGGCATTCTACATGCATAGGACTGCATTGTAGTTTGAAGTACATACTCATGTAATGCATCTTCTGGAGTAGGGGCAGAGGACTGGATCGGTATTTCAAATACCCTTGTCACGGCTAGTATTAATACATTTTTGGTGTTGACTGAATAAAAAAGTGAATAAAAATTATGTAGGTGCACACTGTAGGAAATTAAGGTACCTTCACTCTGCAGGTTCCTCACCATATCATAGATATATATGAGGCTTTGAACAAGGAGGAAGAGGGCATAAAAAGGAAAGGCAAATTTGGCAAAGCTGTTGGTCTTGAGTTGGTACTGAGAGGAAGGGCAGGATCCTTATGGAAGATCTCTTCCCTTGGAATTCTTCAGGATAAGCTGCTTGAGAAGACTAAAATTTGCTTTCTTCATGCTGTGAAAATGATTAGTTTAGCCATTTAGGTGATACAAGTGTTGTCCGTCACCTTTGGACAGCAGCACATTTGGATCTGTATATGGATGTTGTGTTGCAAAGGAGTGCTTCTGAATCACACTTGAAATGTGTATTTATCGCTAATTTGACAGGCAAGCACCATTAAATTATAGAATAATGTGCCTAAAGTTACTGAAATATTACCGTGTTTGTAAAATCAAATCGTAAGTATTTACTTAATTGCTAAAACAAATTTTCTGCTATATCTGCAAAAGCTATAGATATTTGTTCAGGTGAAACTCCCCTTTTTTTTTTTTAATATGAAGTAAAATCCAAAATTAATAGAGAGAACCACGTGTGTAATGTTTCAAATTCTAGCATTTATTCCTGTAACCTTTCCTAAAGGAATAAAAATGGATAAAAATATCAGCCTAAGAATATTATTCTTCCTGCTTCGGCTTTTGAAGGCAAGAGAAAATATACTGTAAGATTACCTACAGTGCTACCAATTAGTGGCTGGTAAAGCCCTGCATAGGTGAAATTATTTGCAGGATGAGGGGGCCATATACTTGTACCGAAGGTATTGATAAATAATGTACCTCAGCAGCTTCCTGTGGTGTTAATCTTAACTCTTTCAAAATGTTTTCCATAACTGTATGAATAAACCACTCATTATACACAGTAAAGTGTATTTCATTATTTTCTTCCCTGCATTTGTTATGATTGATCATGTAGCACACCTCACCTCTAGAAAAGAAGAAATGGAAAGCTAGCAGTGCATGCCAATCACTCTTCCTTTAGAGGTGGAAAGGTCTGTTTAAGCTGCACAAGCTTAAACAGATATGTACATCTATTCTGGAATCAGGCTGAACCAGTGAGATTTCTATACCTCTGTATAGAAGGTGCTTTTGTATTTCAATGGGAGCCTCAGCTGAAGCCACAGGGAGGCACCCAGGTCTCCAAAACCACCCGCTAAGATCTTGAAAAATACTGGTGTCACAAGTATTTCAGGTGGAATATTTATACTTTTTTGTTGTTGTTGTTGTTACAAAACCAAGATAAGGGTATTTTTTTGGTTGTTTTGGGTGGCTTTGTTTTTTGTGCTGGAAGATCCTTTTTTGAGTGGTTTACTACTTTGTCAAATTTAAATAGGAATGAATCTATTGGTGCTCAGTGATTGCCTCAATGTCTTTAGTTTGTTTAGTGTTTTTTGTCTTTTTGTTTTAAACCTCAAAGGAAATATGTTGCAGGAGAACAGAAGTCATGCAGTTCTGAGAACTTTTAGTACTCTGGCAGGTCTCTGGTCCACAGCTGAATATGACTCATCTTTGATCTCCAATGATGATGTTGTTTAACCCAGCAGGTAGCTAAACAGCACACGGTCATTTACTCAGTCCCCTCTGCCCCTGCAGTGGGACAGGGGAGAGAACTGAAAGAAGAAACAAAAAAACAAAACAAACAAACAAAAAACCCCAGTGCTCATTCATAGGCCAAGAACTGAGGTAAACAAAAAATAATAATAATGATAGCAATGATAACAGAAATAGAATATACAAAACAAGTGCTGCACAGTGCAAATGCTCACCTTCTGCCAAACAATGCGCAGCCAGTTCCTGAGCAGCAGCCCCCGGACGGTTTGTCTCCTACTTCATACACTGAGCATGATGTTGCGTGATCTAGAATATCCCTTTGGGAAGTTTGGGTCAGCTGTGCCTCCACCCAGCTTCTTGTGTCCTGTCCCACCCCAGCCCCATGCCCCTCACTCATAGGGTGGTATGAGAAGCTGAAAAATCCTTGATGTAGTGTAAACACTGTTCAGCAACAACTGAAACAGCAGCGTTTTCAACGTTATTCTCAGACTAACACTGAAACACATCACTGTGCCAGCAACTAGGATAAAAATTAACTCTATCTCAGCTGAAACCAGGAAAGTATCCCCTCCCCCCTTATGCTATAATACCTGCATCATGCCCACGTGTCACACTTTCCCACACATCCTTTCCTGTTCTTGGTATAGCCACATAATATTATTCCCTTATTCTATGGGTCATTTGTATATAATGTCAGTTGAGTTCACTTGGTCCATGGCCTTCATCTGTAATAGTAGTCCTTCAGGGAAAGAGAGATGATATGTGGTTGTTGGATTTTTGTATGTTGAGGACAGTTCTGATAATATCACTGCTGTGCTTGCCCAGTTCTGTCATCACTGCACTTTGCCCAGCTTCATCAAAATCCATTCTTCATCCATCTGGGCAATTTTTACTGTAATACTGTTTATATGGCATATAGCAACCATAGTGGTGATGACATACAGTATTGTATAGCAATTAACATAGTACAGTTCAAATAAGTGGTTATTCTCCCACAGCCAAATCCCTTTGAGGTACATAGCAGACTTTCCCATCCTTCCACATTACTCACCAAATGCATCCATGTCCTTCAGCAAAAACAATCCCACAGATGACTTTGCCTTTGCTCAGACTCTCCATTATATATTTTTATGTGCACCACAGGAACTTTATCTTTCTCTACAATATGTAAAGATTCTGACTGGGCTAGGCCAGCCCTGTTGGCAGATCCTCTGGTGTTGACCAACCAGGTGGCTTTTGGTAAATGTGTATCCCAATGTTTGAAAGTTCCACCACCCATTGCTCTCGGCGTAGTTTTAACAGCCCATTGTACTGTTTGATTCTCCCAGAGGCTGGTGCATGGTAGGGAATGTGATATAGCCGCTCAGTGCCATGCTCTTTGGCCCAAGTGTTTATAAGGCTGTTCCGGAAATGAGTCCCATTGTCTGAGTCAATTCTCTTTGGGGTGCTGTGTCACTACAAAGTCTGTTTCTCAAGGCCCAGGATAGTGTTCCGGGCAGTGGTGTAGGGCACAGTGTATGTTTCCAACCATCCAGTGGTTGCTTCCACCATGGTAAGCACACAGCACTTGCCTTGGAGGGTTGGTGGGAGTGTGATATAATCAATCTGCCAGGCCTCCCCATATTTGTACTTCAGCCATTGTCCTTTGTACCAAAGAGGCTTTAACTGTTTAGCTTGCTCAACTGCAGCACATGTTTCACAGTCATGAATAACCTGGGCAATAGTATCCCTTGCTAAATCCACCACTCGATCAATATGTTGCATCTCTGCTTTCATGGCCTGAGGTTTCATGGGCCCAACAGGCTGTAAATAATTCACCCTTATGTTGCCAATGTAAATCCATCTGAGCCACTTCAGTCTGAGCAGCCTGATCCCCCCTGCTGGTTATTTTGTTGTTCTTCAGTGGACTGACTGGTACATGAATTTCTGTGTCACTTACTTTTATAATCAGGTTCTTTACCCGACCAGCAATATCTTGCCACAACGCAGCAGCCCATATGGGTTTCCCTCTGTGCTCATTACTGCCAGTTGCTCCACATTCATTGCTGCAACCACCCCCACAGGACATTTGCCACCATTCATGAGTCAGTATAAAGGCCATTTTTCTCATTCACCAATGTCTAAGGCCAGCTGGATGGCTTTCACTTCTGCAAACTGACTCAATTAATCTTCATCAGTTTCTGTAACTTACTGTGTGGGACTCCACACAGCAGCTTTCTACCTTTGATGTTTTCATACAATATGACAGCACCCATCAGTGAATAGGGTATATTGCTTTTCATTTTCTGGTAGTTTATTATACAGTGGAGCCTTTTCAACTCACATAGCCTCCTCTTCTGCTGATATTCCAAAATATTTGCCTTCTGGCCAGTCCATGATTACTTCCAAAATTCCTGGGTGACAGGGATTTCCTATTTGAGGATCCATGTGAACCACTTACTCCACATAGCATCAGTTGCATGATGTGTAGACAGGACACTCCCTTTGAGCATCCAGCCCAGCATAGGCAACCAGGATGCCAGGAGGAGCTGTGCTTCAAGTGCCAATCCTTTCTGAAGCAGCAAAATTACCTTGATATGCTGCCAATATCTCTTTCAGATTCTCTGTATCCCCAGTTTCAACCTCCTAAAGGGGATTGAGTAACCTCCAGAACTCCCTTGTTGCTTTCTGCCAGAGGCTCCAGGTAGGTCCATTCTCCCTGTCTGTGGTGTAGAGTACATTTTTCACATCAGGCCCGGTCCACACTGGTCCAAGGGCTACTGCATGAACTATCATTTACGTTGCTCAAAGGCTTGTTGTTGCTCAGGGCCCCATTTAAAATCATTCTTCTTCTGGGTCACATGATGGAGAAGGCTTACAATCAGACTGTAATTTGGGATATATGTTCTCCAAAACCCCGCAACACTTAAGAAAACTTGTGTTTCTTTCTTCCTAGTTTATGAAGACATTGTTATTTTGTTTATCACATCCATTGCAATCTGATGATACCCATCTTTCCATTCTATTCCCTAAAATCTAATCTCCTGTGTGGAACCCTTGACCTTACTCTGTTTTATGGCAAAACTGGCTTTTAGCAGCATTTGGATTATTCTTTTTTCCTTTCTCAAAAACTTCTTCCACTGCATCGCCCCACATGATAATGTCATTAATGTATTGCAGGTATTCTAGACCTCGCCCCTGTTCCAGTGCAGTCTGGATCAATCCATGGCAGATGGTAGGGCTGTGTTTCCACCCCTGGGGCAGTAGGTTCCAAGTGTACTGGACACCCCTCCAAGTAAAAGCGAACTGTGGCCTGCACTCTGCTGCGAGAAGAATTGAGAAAAATGCATGAGTAATATCAGTTGTGGCATACCACTCGGCTGCCTTTGACTCCAGCTCATGCTGAAGTTCTAGCATGTCCAGTACAGCAGTGATCAATGGTGATGTGACTTCCTTCAGGCCACAACAGTTTACTGTTAGTCTCCATTGTCCATTAGACTTTCATACTGGCCGTATGGGGCTGTTAAAGGGTAAAGAAGTCCTACTGATCACTCCCTCCTTGGATCTACAGTAGATGGATCAGTTTACAGATGGAAATCAGGGAGTCTTGGTTGATGTGATATTGCTGCCCATGCACTGTTGCAGTAGGAATCTGCCCATGCTGTTTCTTGACCTTCAGGTTTTCCCTGTCATCCACCTGGCCTGAGGCAAAGCCCTTCTAGTCCTGGTCATAGTATTCGCTACTCATTTCTTGTAGCAGGAATCAGAAGTCCCTTCATCAAGATGAGGAGTAAGATCAGTCCTTCTACTCCATCTAGGGAACTTAATACTGGAGACTGGAGCAACAATTTCCTGGAAACACCTGCTTTTGTGATTCTTTCTCCTTGTACCTCATGTACTTGTGCCTCTAGGATTGATATAGATTTTCCATCCCACTTCCTCATGTCCTCTCTGTAGTCATGCAGGTTAAACCATAACGTGGCACATGGTATGCATCCACTCTATCCTTTCTTTTGGGCAGAGGAACTCTTAATAGCTGAGATACTGCTCCATACAGATGGGAGGTAGGATTTACCCTCTGTGAGTTGCTGTACCAGTTTATCCACAGCCAAAACGAGGGAGAAAGAGAGATGTTCTTAGTATTGCTGGAGTTGTCCATCCAATTCCTCCACCATTTGTCCCTGTCCATTCTTCTAGCTCATTACTGGCAATGAGTTGGCATACAAGGCTGGTGCACTTTATGTAAACTTCAGCCACATGGATTTGCATGCACCTGGCTTCCTCTGGATTTTTGAATACCTGCTTGTTGTTCAGGTCATCATAAATCACCTCCATCACACCTAATTCTCTCAGGTACTGAATGCCTTTCTTCATGGTGGTCCACTTGCCTGGGTAAGATACATCTTCCTTAAAGGTATACCTTTCCTACACGGCTGATGGAAGTTGCTTCCACAGGCAGAGGACTTGTGCCCCTTTTTCAGTCACTTTGACAATGCCCCCTTACTTAGAAAGGGATACCAGGTTTTGTCTTCTTTACCCTCTAATCCCAGGCTACTGGCCCCATTATCCCAACAACAGAGCAGCCATGTGACAATGTGCTCTCCTGGAAGACAGCTGAAATCTTTTTGCATATGTCACAGCTCACTCAAGGGTAAGGATCAGGGATGGCTACTGCCTCATTTTATGAGTTCTGCTTCCTTCCCAGGCAGTGGCCACCTGTTTTCCTCCTCATGGAAGAGGAGGAAGATAGGTTCTCCCATCATGGGAACACCTTTCATGGCATTCCCATCATGATAGGATGGGAACACGTGTTCCCATCATGGCCCTACTTTGGAGTAGCACAGCTTTTCCTTTTTCTGCATTTCCTCTCCTGCCCCCCATAATTTTACTAATATTAAGCAACCACTCTTACACGTGGAATGAAAGTACAATTAATGACTGACACATTTTGCCTATAATGAAAAGACTGAATTAAGTTTTTATAGATAAGTTTTTTTTTTAAATACTCTGACTTTCAAACACTTGTTATTTGCAATTTTAGCACATTTTGATATAATGATTTGCAGTGTTAATTTTATGTAAGCGGTTTGAGCTGATCATTTGTTTATCCCTGTCAGTTGGTCACAAATGTATAGTGTATATTGAAGGCACATAAAACCAGATCTCCCTCTAGAGACAGCTTTGTTTTGTTTCCTTCTTGAATGTTTAGCAAAATTATATGAAAACTTGGAGAAAACCTGACCTCTGTAAGAACAATTTAACATCGTTGCTGGCAAGCCTGGAGACAGATTTCCACAAACAATATCCGTGTAAGGGTTTTTGATGGTCACAAGCCATCAACAACCTAGCTGCTGCTTTTTTCCTTCTCCTCTATGTCTTTTGGAAAGGAAATAAAATTTGTTTCAACTTTCATGCTTTTTTGCTGAATCATAGGATAGTTAGGATTGGAAAGAACCTTAATATCACCTAGTTCCACTCCCCTGCCATGGGCAGGGGTATCTCACTAGACTATGTCACCCAAGGCTCTGTCTAACCTGTCCTTGAATGCTGCCAGGGATGGAATATTTACCACTTCTTTGGGCAGCCTGTTCCAGTGCCTCACCACCCTCACAATAAAGAACTTCTTATATCTAACATGAACTTCCCCTATTTAAGTTTGAACCCCTTACCCCTTGTCCTATCACTACAAATAAATGCTAAAGTCGATTAAGAAGCCTAAATCTTGATGCTTGAAGTAAGGAACCTCAAACTAGATTGGGTATAGCACATTTGGAAAGGCATGCTGATTACAGTCACTGGCTTTGCTTGTTACAAAGTGCCCATCAACACAGGCACCTTAATTAGAATTTCTTCTCAATTGTTTGCTATAGATATTAAAGGATAATATTATTTTGAAATATGTGAATATTGTTTAATGTACATAAGGAGAACTGAAAGAAAGGTAATTATCAGGCCATCTTAAAAGTGAAATATGGATCCAGGAATTAGAGATAGTCAAAGATATCTCAAAGAAGAAGCTGCAGTGAGATTTCAAAGGCTACACCAACAAAATAGTGGATCTATGAGCTTTTGTTAAGATGAAAACCCTTTCTGGCAGGGACATAGTAGAAAACTGTCTTCTCTGAATTTACTCTAATGATGGGAAGATTTATATAGTGTCAGAAAGTTACTTCACTACCCAGGTAGTACTGGTAATTCTGAAATTCACATAATGTTTGTTTTGTGTTACTAATATTATTGTAACACTTTTTTACATAGTGGAGATAGCAGGGTTACACTTTCTATAAATCCAGGAAATGAAAAATGCTTAATTGTCTCTTGCACTGTGAGTGATGAATTTAGAGATCATTTGCAGCCTTGAATAAAAGGGAGTGCATTTATATCAGCATTTTAGTGGATGCCAGATCTCTAGCACTAGCTGCTTTGCTCTACAGATGTGTTCCTATTGCAGTAGGCCACATGCTAATGTACACACCAGTGGAAAGTTTGGGCTGCTTTGTTTATGTTAGCAAATCTTTCTCTGAGCAAGATGGATGAGAGAGAGTAGAACAGGTAAAGACAGGCAATGGGAACATTAAACAGTGATAGCACTTCCACTTTTTTTTGCAGTATATTTTAGTTTTTATTTTGCCTTTTAAACTTCCCTTTTTATAGATAATGTGTGGATTTATTTTGTCTTGTTCAGTGGTTTTGGTTTTTTGTTTGTTAGTTTTAATGAGAAGTCCCGCTTGACTGCCTCTTACTACATTTGGAAATAATGACTATTCTCTTAGGTCTCTTAGGGAAGGGATGAAGACAGAAAGTTAGTTGAGATGGACTGCTGCTTTAAAGATTTTTTTTTTCTAAAAAGACAAAATGTACCAGAAAAAAGTGTCAAAAATAGAAAAAAACATTCTTGTCTCAGGTGCTGGAAAGACGTAGGCAGAACACATGGTCTCATCAGCTGCTCTGCGATGTGGCAAACCTGTAACAGGATTGGGCTGTTTGGAATATTACTGAGTTACCTCTTTGTCACAAATTCACAGAAATGTTGCCTTGTGAAAAAGGTGGTCTTGCATGACAAAGGCGGGCTCTTAAAGAGGAGAGAAGTGGGGAGCATTAGAAAACAGACATCTTCCAGGACTTGCTCAAGATTTAGCCAGAGGTGATGGGCATAGTAGTAAATTCTGCATCCTCTTCTCTGCCTGGTGATTTTGGGACAACATTCAAAAAGTAGGAGTTTCCTCACTGTCCTAATGGGTCTGTGACTCTAAGGAATAATGAGGTACAATTTATTTCTTATTCTTTTTGATCCTTTATTGTTCTTCCTTTGTTCACCTGTCACAATTTTTATTCCCTTTGTCAGAGGTGTTAAATGTTATTTGCAGATTACGTCAGCCATCCTGCTTCTCTTTAGTGCCTTAATTCAGTAACATTAGAATGCTGGGATGCATTATGAAGGGATCTCAGAGTGCAATCTGAATAAAACGTATCAATGATGTTGCGGTGCTCTTTATACTGTGTAGGTGTATCACAAAATTCTAGTCCTCTAATCCTCTGAAATTGTGTTTTTAACTTCAGGAATGTGAAGATCCCAGCTGGAATAGCCATACCACCTAGTTATATACATGTAACATAGGAAACCAGGCTAGCTTTCTGGTCCAGAAAGATGTACCCTGAATTTGAGGGATTTCTGCATTATCTTTGATTCCATAAAAAGCCTAACAAAATATTCATAAGGAGGCATTTAACCCCTAAAGCTAGTTGGTACGAACACCTCTTTCTAAGCTTTGATCTGTGAACAGCTCTTCTGTCTGCTTCTTTCCCTGGGATAAGTTCACCCATCAGTATTGCCATTTGAACGTGAAGCCTTCTATGTGTTCATGAGCCTCAGTTTTTTTTCCACATGTTCTTCCCTCCCCACCTCTTTTTCTCTCCTGTCCCACTGTGTTCTTTGTGTTCCTTTATTTGACATAACATAAAAAAGAATGTGCATAAAATAAAAATAACAAAAACTGTCAAAAGAAGCTGTTAGTGTGAATGTATTTATTCTATCATCAGTGAAAAAGCTTGAATCAGCTCCAGGACTTAAGGACTACAATAGTTAGTAATTTCTAGATGAGTGGAACATCTATTTCTCTGTTAAAATATGGGACAATCTGAAACCTAGGTTGTCATTTGCTTTTACAAGAGTTTTTGGGTAAAAAAGCCCCATCTACCTTCTGAACCATTTAACAGTCAATAATCCAAGTCACTTGCAGGAGCAGGATTAAAGCATACCCCAGCATGGGTGAATACTGCAGCTGCTTCTGGGTGATGCCAATACAGTCTGGGTTAGAAACTTTGACTTAGTGCCATGTTCCTGGAGGAAAGGAGAGTAGTGCATTCCCCAGGTAAGTGTGGGAGGGAAAGAGATTTGGCAGCAGGTACTGTGGTAGCTCTTGTCAGTTTGTGACTTCCCACTGCCAGGGGTTGGGCTCCCTGGCACCCCTGATGCAGTGCAGCCCTGATGCATCAGTGCCTGATCTGTGCAAATGCCACAGGTGGTCACCCACATCTACTGGGCTGGGAGAATTGTTCGCATGACAGAAATCAGGAGCTGATCTGTGGGTTGCTGCTTTGGTTTAGAGACTCTGGCTGGGAGGAGAGGAGGTGCTACGGAGATGTGATTCATTCCTGATGACGAGTGGGAGAAACTTAGGCAGACAAAAAAGCTGTGATTCAATGAACCTCCTGAACAAAGAGAGGACAGGAAGAGAACAACCAGCAAGGGTTTTTGGAGACTGAATTAGTGTGTACCATCTAAAAACCTGTACCAACGTCTCCACTTGAAATAACTTTTTTTGGAGGCAATCAGAGTTCTTTGCAGCAAAATACCCAAATGTAATAAAAATGTGTTCCTTAGTGCATTAAGACATTGTGTTCTGTGATTTCCTTTATTTGCAAGATAATGTATTGATTCAAACATCATAAAAAAACCCTACAAATTAAAAAAAATCATCATTTAAAAAAGTATGTTGATTTATGTTTCAAAATACGATCTGAATGATATTTTCTCTCATGCAGTCAATTCACCAGTTGGAAGCCTGCAGGACTAGAGGAAGAATTATATAGTGTGCTGCCAGCTTCATAGATCCTGCGTAGGATAAATGAGGTGGAGAAACAAAACCCAGAGCTGAAGATATTTTTAGCATCTTAAAAGAAACAACCAAAAAACCAAAACCAAAAATTTGATTGGGAAGAAAAAGAAGAAATGGGATTTTTTCCAATAATAATAGTAATAAAAGTTTATACACTTGTTTATTCATATCCCTCCTGCCTGCTACCTTTATCTGTGCTTTTGTTTTAAAGCACTGAATCTTCTTCTGTTTCATGAGCAGAGACAACACACTAAGCAGAGTTTTATGGGTATTTCAGAATTTGATGATCTTAAAGGTCTTTTCTAACCTAGTTGATTCTATGATTTGGCATGGACTGAAGAGTCATGCTTATGAATTTCAGTGCAGCATCAAGCTGTCAGAGGGCTTCCTAGCGCAGAGATTATTAGCCTTTCATTTGTGCTTTGCTGAGCCTGTTCTACGTATTATCCCTGGGCAGACAAGGACTCTATTCTGCAGGGGCAAGGCCCCAGCTGACACAGTGCTGACACTGCAGCACCACTCCGAGATTACCCTTGGGGTGCTGGCAGAGTCCAAGGAGTGCTGATAAGAGTTGAGCCTGGACTTCATTTCCTGGGCTCAGGAGTATGATGTGGATCAAAAGAGATTTGTATGGCATTTTCACTGGCCATGTTTTCAGACCTCACCTAACAACACTATATGTATTTGTTGTTGTTTAAGGCCCTCACGCAGTTCTGCTCACTCACTCCCCCCTCTTTCTTCCCCAGTCTTGGGGGTATGTGGAGGAGAATTGAAAGGATGCAATTCCCACAGGTTGAGATAAGGACAGTTTAGTAACTAAGGTATAACACAAATCACTGCTGCTACCACCAATAATAATAATAATGACAAGGCAAATACAAGGAAAGACTACAAAAGCTCACCCCCTAGCCCAACCAAGCAGTGCCCCCCATCACCTCATACCAAGTCTGACCATGCAGTGCCCCCCATCACCTGATACCAAGCCCGATCACGCAATGCACACACCCCGCACCCTTCCAGATCTCTGCCTTCCATTCTACATCCTGGACATGACATACTGTGGTATGGAATACCTCTTTGGTCAGTTCGAGTCAGGTGCCCTGTCTCTGTTTCCTCCCGGCTTCCTCTCCTCCCTGGCAGAGCATGAAACTCAGAAGGTCCTTGGTCAGACCAAAACACTGCCAAGCAGTAACTGAAAATATTGCTATTATCATCACTGTTCCCAAGCCGAAAGTCAAGAACACAGCACTACACCAGCTACAAAGGGGAAAAACGAATACTGCTGCTGAACCCAGGACAGTATTCTCCTTCCGTAATGTGAATTCATTTGTTGCTAACCAGGTTTTCATTTCAAGATGACAAATGCATTTTAGGATAGTAATATGTAATATGACATGCAAATATATAGGGAACTTGGAAAACTTCATTTGCTTTCTTATATTTATGCAATATGGTGCTCTCAGCTAGCACAAATCATTAGTGAAGCTGCTGTTTTCATGCTCTAAAAGTTTCTTCCATTTTCATAGGCTGTTGCTTCTAAAACACATATATAACTGATATAAGAAATTACATCTTGACTGAAAAGTGTTTGGAGAATTCATTCAAAGCACTATGGGAATCCCAGGGAGGCCTGCAATTTACATAGTGGGCTGGGGTGAAAGTTTATAGGTGCTCTAAGTAAACTGAGAAAATCCTGACTTAGGAGTCCAAGGCTTGTGTTCATGAAATGAAAGTTTGTATTCATGAAACAGTTCCTATGAAAATGATTCACTTTCATTTGAAAATAAATTTAAGCTGCAATTATAAGGACAATATTGAATTCCACTAGGTGTGCGCTGCTAGTATTTTGCATGTTTAGAAAGCCTTTCAATGAGGCTTCTGAATGTGTTGCTCCATGCTGAGAATTCATTTTCCTGTGACTATTTTGGAAGAAACCTTTATTTTTTTAAAAAATGAGAAATATACTGATATTGCAGTTAGAGCACTGGTTTCAGCATCTGTACTGTAAACATAAACCTTGGTGACCCATTTGCAGAATCCTTATGAGGCCTTTTCTGCCTGTGCTCAGTAATGCTTTCTATTTTAATCAGAACAGTTATGGTGGCAGACTCCACACATGGGCTTGAGATGTGGAGCTGTTTTGTCAAGGCATCCTGTTCTCACATTCAAAGCAGAGCCTCAGTGCAAGCACGGCTAAAAACACATTAGGAAGCAGATTTGTGCATTCTCTATGCAGGGCATGAAAGTGTTGGAAAGAAGTTTCTTCAGAGCAAAAAGAGAAACTAAGTCTGTGATGAAGGTTCAAAGGGAAAAAAAAACATTAACAGCAGAATGGTGTGAATGCTGCTTGGTGGCTGTTTTCATGGCAAAGTCCTGAGTGCTGTGGCAAGGATGCAGTGAGCTCCTGTCCTACATGAGGAAAAGCTTAGGAAATATGCTGGAAGTGCACTTCCTGGGCTATTCCTGGGGTGGCACAGTAATTCATGAGAAGGACTCAATGAGAGTCTGTCAAAATATCTGATTAGACAAGTAGTCTAGCTGTGGGGAGCCATCATTTCTACTGCACAGGAAGTTCCCAATCTGCTGTGCTAATAAGGGCTTGGGGTTCTGTAGTGGGTAGACCTTGGCTGGTTGTCAGGTGCCCACCAAGCTATTCTGTCACTCCCCTCCTCAGCAGGACAGAGGGGAGAAAGGAAGATGGAAAAAGCCTTTTGTGTCAAGATAAAGGCAGTTTAAGAAAGCAAAAGCAAAAGCCGCCCACAGAAGCAAAGGAAAACAAAAGTTTTTATTCTCTATTTCCCATCAGCAAGCCATGTCCAACTACTTACCAGGAAGCAGGGCTTCAGAAGTGATAATTACTCCAGAAGACAGACATAAGTAAAAAATGTCTCCTTTTCCCTTATCTTTTATTGCTGAGCAGATGACATATGGTATAGAATACCCCATTGCACAGTTGGGATCAGCTTTCCTGGCTGTGTCCCCTCCCAATATCTTGCTCACTCCCAGCTGACTGGTGAGGCGAGAATACTGGAGAGACAGCTTTGATGCTGGGCAAGCACTGCTCAGCAGTAACCCAGCCACTGGTGTGTTACCAGGACCTTTCTAGCTACCAATGCAAAGCTCAACGCTGTGAGGTCTGCTATGAGGAAAATTAACTCCATCTCAGTCAGACCTAATACATTGTCTTCACACTGGAGTTAGTAGGTGTAGGTTGGGTAGAACATCAGCATACACAACCATCTGTACAGATACAGTAATCACATGGCGTATCTGAGCATTGCATGGCTATAATAATTTTTTGCTGTAGACTCAAAAAGAATTCTTAGAGTGGGACACTTAAAAAGTGTGTGTAATAGGGGAGACAAGGACTTTCCCTCTTTTTTTTTTCTTCTTCTTAAAATTTAATATAACTTTTTACATTTCTAAGAGATACATGTTGTTCCCATACACCCCTTTGCTCTTCTTTATATTAATTTTATTGACTCTCACACCGGCCTCCTAAACTTGGGCTCTCTTTCATTGGCCTCATTGATGGATGGTACCATTTGCAAAGTCAGAATCCAAACTCAGCCTTCCTCGTCCTTGCAGTCCCTTTTGGGTTCCATTGTGTTACCTCTGATAGTGGGAGGTTAAATGTATCAGCTGCTTGTTCATCCCTGACTAGTTGCCTGAGGGTACCCAGTATCTTACAGTGTACCCAGGTGAAAATATCGTGGCTTCAGCAAATCTCCAGATTCAGGAATGAGTGTAGCTATCCTCAATGATTCACAAAGAGCAAAACTGGTTCTGCTTTTAAATTCTTTTCTTTGTTAACTTATTTTACAGCTTCCCAGAAATATGCAACTCTGCTGCAGTTTATAGAAATAAGTCTACTTAAGCTTTTGTATTTTCTCCATGGAATATGATGCCTGTTTTCAGAGAAAGCAGGGGTCTCACAGGGCAATCCAATCCTTAAGCAAAAGCCAGTAACTGTTGCCAACATCTCTTCAATCGGAAAAAGGCAAGTACAGTGCTTGAGGGAAGTCAGTGAAGTCATATTGCTATTTGGAAAGCACAGAAACTAATGAATCACTTCTTTCAAACAGAGGCTTTCCCAAAAGGAAACTACTAGGACAACTAACTGGTGTTTGTAATTTTGTACATCTCATTTAAAGTAATCTTTATCTTGATTTTGAAAAGGTTATGGAGAAGAGGAGAGAATTATGCCAGTTGAAAGGAAAGTTTTTTCTGTCTCTTTTGCGTTGCCTGCAGTGATCCCTCAGGGATTGGTGTTGGGACTGGTCCCGTTCAACATCTTGGTTGGTGACATGGACAGTGGGATTGAGTGCGCCCTCAGCAAGTTTGCCAGTGACACCAAGATGTGTGATTTGATTGATATGTTGGAGGGAAGGAATGCCATCCAGAGGGACCTCGACACACTTGTGAGGTAGGCTGATGCCAACC
>JASSUY010008100.1:0-11072 GCA_032466535.1 Forpus xanthops | reverse complement strand
AGCTGTGCCTGGGATTGCTCCAACTCAGGTGTAGGACCTTGCACTTGGCATGGTTAAACTTCATGAGGTTGGCATCACACACCTCACAAGTGTGTCAAGGTCCCTCTGGATTCCATTCCTTCCCTCCAATGTATCAACCGAGCCACACAGCTTGGTGTCATCAGCAAATCTGCTGAGGATGCACTCAATCCCGCTGTCAATGGCACTGACAAAGATGTTGAACAAGACCGGTCCCAACACCGATCCTTGAGGGACACCACTCATTAGTGGTCTCCAGCTGGACACTGAGCCGTTGAGCACAACTCTTTGCATGTGGCCATCCAGCCAGTTCTTTTTCCACCAAGTGGTCCACCTCTCAAATTGATGTCTCTCCAACTTAGAGACAAGGATATGCCATGTCTTTTGACAGTGTATTTTGTCAGTCAGGTGAAATTCCTGATTACTGGAAAAAGTGAAATATAACACCATTTTCAAGAAGGGGATAATGGATGAGCTGGGGAACTACAGAGCAGTCAGCCTCACCTCTGTGCCTGGCAACATCTTGGAGCGGATTGTCCCGGAAGGCATGCTGAGGCACATGAAAAACAACAAGGTGCTTGGTGACAGCCAGCAATAATCCTAATCAATGCTTTCAGATGGTACATAGACATTTAGGATAATAGGAGCACTGACTACAAGGTGATCTGAGTAACTGAGTAGTTACCTTTTATGATACTGCATCATTTTGCCCTTTTATAAAAGTATAATGTTCCATCTTAAAATTGCATTATTTTTCCCTCTCACTACTTCTCCTGGAAGATTATTTCATATAAAAATTCCATTCCACATTTATTCTTAGCCAACTTGTATCTTTTGGTTCTTGTGTCAACATTATCTGTTAGCCACCACACTACCTTTTTCTTGTTTAATTACGTTTCTATTTTTATGTTATGATGAAACCATCCAATTCCTTGATCATTATAGTAACAATTCTCTCTGCCTATTCCAATTTTTATCCCCTTCCTTGAGCACAGATGATAGATGATAACTAGACTGGCCTTAATACTTCTTCAAGCAGGTTGGATATTCAAGTCACCACAAGTGGCCTTTACAGCATTGCTGAGATAGGGATGGCAACCTTAGCATATATTCTGAAGACCTGAAGGAGGACACTTAGAGTTAGCTGCTGCTACAAGCTCAAATTTTTCCATCACTGTGCAATAGTTCAAGACAACAAGACTGCATCTCAAGTGCCTCATTTTAGAATTGCGATAAGATCCACCCATGTTACTAGATAACTGATACCATAACTACAAGATTATATAGAAATCTAGTACAAAACTTATGTCTCTCTAGCATACTTTTGAGCTCACTAATGCAGTGTATCTGCTGTACGTTTCACAGTGATCTGCCCAAAGTCAGCTAAGAGCTTTGACAATGATGTGCACTACTGTAAGTTATGCAGTAATGCATATTATGATGATTTCTTTTTTTCAGTTGAGTTTTCTAAAAGCAAACCTGTCTCATTCCAGGAGAATTTCTTCTGGAATTATCCTTGAATTCAGTGTGATTAATTTCATCATAAATCCTGCGGACTAAGGAGAAGATTGCACAAAGCACTTCTACAAAACCTGCTTCTCTACATCTTTATTTCTTCAAGTTGTACACTGCAAAATAAAAACTTGTTTCCTTCTGATTTCTTTACAGGTTATATTTTTGTTAGAAAAGCATTTGACCTGAAACACAAAGGACTGCTGCAGGTGACAGAAAAGTGTCCAGTGACTGTACAAAGGAGTAATCATAGAATCATAGAATAGTTAGTCTTGGGAAGGACCTTAGGATCATCTAGTTACAACCCCCCCACCATGGGCAGGGACACCATGCTCTAAACTATGTCATCCAAGGCTCTGTCCAACCTGGCCTTGAACACTACCTGGGATGGAGCATTCACAACTTCCTTGGGCAACCAGCAACATTTCCCATATAAACAGGATCTCATACTTGATATCCATCTCAAATGTATCAATTCTTCCAAACGGATTTGTGCTTAGCACTGTGTGTTTTAACCTTGTATCAAATTATCTATGGCAGAGCTATGCCAATCCTAATGGGGGCTATTGAGATAGCTTCAAAACTGCTGAACTTACACTGGCATGACTTGAGTGAGTGCTAAAGCTCTCCTAGAGGCCAGAGTGCTAGTCATATATATGTGCATCTCTGGGTGAGAAGTATTCAGTGCCCTGTCAGTCACAATTCTATTACAGACAACTTGGTGTTTGTGACTTAGATGTAAATAAGCAGTTCTACAGGGGGAAAAGATCTACCACACTCACTGGCCTTATGCTCACATCTAGCAATCAGTTTTCCCTCTGCACAAATGAAATAACACACCATGGAACAACACAATATGCAGGGTATTTGGCACTGCACAGCATCTTAAACAGAGGAAATTCCATTCAGTCCTTCCTCTAGGACTAGAAGCTAGATACCAATTCCAGTCATACTGAAACACAGAGAGCTCCTTAAACCACAGAATTCAAAAAAGGGTTCAAGGAAGTGCTGGCAGATATTTTCAATCCTGCATGCTATGTAGTTCAGCAGCTGCCCACAATTACCGCAAGAGAAAAGACAATAGCAAGTTACTCTTCTGGTGTTTTTTATTCAACAAATGGTTTGCCAGCTCATTTTGTCCATCAATATAACACTGTTCCTTCTCTTTCCAAGTAGGAATTTGTCCCCTTCTCCTAAAGTTTACTCAGGAAATCTGTTCTAAGATTTCTGCACTTAAAATAAAAATTCCATTAGATGTTCTTGATTTCACAAGGTTTCTACATATTTAATAAGTGCTTTGATGTGAAATAAAGCAAGCACAAAAAGTGTCCAGACTGAATCACAGCATAAAAGATAAAATAGATCAATGATAAGAGAAGGAGCTGTATTTTCATGACTGACATATACTGCTCTCTAGTCTATGTGGCTTCTGCAATTACATAATTCCTAGGAATCTGAAAGCAGGACTTCCACATGCCTGAACCACTGATTCATTCGAGTACTGTTTAACACTACTGCTTTTTGCAATGTATGGCCTGTACTGATGGCAGTACCACCTTGTACTGGCATTAAACTAGGATGGCAACTTCCAGCCCTGTTGACATCCAGCTGACTCCTCTCAGTATTCTGATGCAGCGATCAGTTTCCTGCAGAGAAGGATGAGCACACCCACCTCTACAGATTAGTCCTGTCAGTTTTTTTCTAGTTGAGAAAGGAAAAGAGGAAAAGTAATGGACTGCTACTCTTCAAATTAAATCCCTAGTTCATGCTAGAACAGCTCTTCTGATACAGCTCCATGAAGCTAGAGAATCTTCAGCCAGAAAAAACAGATTCAGGGTGTAACCATTTTCTGTTGGACAAAAGCAGAAATAGTGAGGATGTCAAGAGGCAAGCTATGGCTCCTTGAGTCTCTTCCCTAAGACTCATACCTGAAGGAGGTTAAAGGAGATGGAAATCTGCTTTGACACTTACCAGATGGCAAAGCTTAAAACTATCCTCTGAACAGCAGAAAGACATGTCTCTAGTCACGTTTTCCCCCATCCCCAACACACATGCTGTACCAAAACTAGTGCTTCCTCGAGACTGGGTACACATTGAGCTTTCCCAGCTGGAGAATCCTAAGCACTTTGTGGTCAGCATGTACTGTTTCAAACCTGCAAAGCCAAATCAGTCCCTTGTATTTATGCCTCATTCAAAGTGTCTGGACTGTACATCCACCTGCACCCCTGCATTCCCAACCCCAAAGTTTTACACAATTGGAGTGTTGGCTTTGCCAGCAGTTTATTTATCACCTTAAGAAAACAAAAAAGGCTCACTACTGGGTCTGAAATACACTGAAAAAAACATTTATTGAGCCAATAACAAAAAACCTTTTCACACTTCAGGCAAATACTCAGTGATTTCCTTTTAATATATAAAAACATGTCATAATCTGAGAGCTCAGCTAAGCCATTTAGTGGTTTCTACTGTCTTCTGTTAAAGTCTTTCTGGTGTTATTGGGTAAAATTAACTTATAAACAGTTTATATACGATTCACAATATGTTTGGCTAGAGGGTGAATGAGACAGTTAACAGCTTTTGCACCCTGTCCTCCAATGACTGAAAGCAATATATCAGCCCAAAACATTCCAATTATGAGAGCTCAGTGGAAAAGGAGATGGAGAAAGTTCGGCTCCTAAAAGAAAATTAGAGGGTAAAATAATACAGGCAAACACAAATTATGTAGGAGTCCTGTTTGTTAACATGTATTAAGATTTCTATCATAGCTGATGTTAATAATTGACATGAAGTACAGCAAGAGTTAGATAACAGCAGGAACGTTCAGGCCAGGAACTCATTTCATTTTCCAGTGGTGTGAGGCACGGGGTAATGGGGAAATACATAACCTTATTTCAGAGATGATCTTGCTTTACTGTATTGCATCTCAAGGAATTTTGTACTGTCTAGAAAGAGGTTTCTGCTTGTGGCATGTGACAGGAAGTGTTCTTCAGAGAGTGAAAAAAGAACAGGATGTGTGGATTTTGTGCTCATGAAAGTGAATTAGTAGCAAAGCCTTGAGTCAGATATAAGCTGCATGGTTATTGTGCAAGCCTCATCACACTGCACTTCCATCTCACCCCAATTTATGACCTGGAACACAGCAACTTTTACAGCTTTTAGCTGGAACTGCAGGTTGTACCAAAGCATACAGTGGTTTTATAAATACAAGGGAAAGAGGTGAAAGCTCCAAATTTCTTTTGCTTTTTAGACTAGCTCAGGTATAAACTGGACAAAGTATGGTGACACCCTGTACCTCCTGAGCATGCATTTGAGTAACACAGTCACTTTATATTCAGTCACTTTATATTCCCTGAACTTAGAATAATAGTCACTTTATATTCCCTGAACTTAGAATGCATGTACAATCTGTTCTCTAGCACAAACAAATACAAGTAAATGAGTAGGATCAATGTTAGCATGGGTATGATCTACACATTCATGGGGGCAAGACATGTTTTAATTTTCACCATCATATGTGATAGGGGTAACATTTTAATGGCCTCAGAGAGTCCCAGAAAATCTCAGCCCACTCAGACTGCTGAGATAAGTGTCCTCTGTGCGCAGTCTGCCAGCCCCAAGAATTTAACAGAGAGAGGGAATTCAGGCTTCTGCTTCTCCTTACACTGCCAGAGTCCCTTCTTTCTGGTTCATACCACCAAAAGCCAGCTTAAACCAGAGGTGAGTCTACTACATGATATAACAAACGGCTATTGCTCTTATTTGTCCTGTATGTTGTTATCTTACAGTCTATAATTAATCACCACCCTGGAAATCAAACACTAAGGTATTTGTACATTCTCTTTGAAAATACATTTCAATTTCCTTTTACTCGATCTGCCCTGTCCTTTGCCACACCTGCTCAATGCATCATTCTGCATAGCACACACTGTACATACCTGAAGAGTTTGATGAGTCATGCCAGACAGGGAACATAATCACCACAAAAAGAATATAAGATTGAAAAGTGTGATGCAATTAAATATGGAGGTGTCTGTTCATTAGCAAATAATCACATTTACATGGTGGTGATGATTAGAATACGTCATGACTCAGGACGAGGTTCTGTTCCCAGAACCATGAAATCTGCTTCAGTGTGTGACTGTACAAGCTCCACATGTACCAAGTTTGTACTAAGCACCAGTGTCATGCACAGAAAAACGGTAATCTAATCCCATCTGCTCTGTACGTACACGGTTTTTTGATGCGTGTTGGCTTAGCCCTCATGACTGCTGAGATCTGCTTATTCTCTGCTACCTGGAGATAATTTGCTCTTTGCAGAGGTGATAATTGGGAGAGGCTGATTTTATGGGCACAGCAGTGCAGATGAATTGGTTTCCTATCTCACATTTATCGGGAAGGTTTCCTTTGTTTCAGCACAGCTCTCAGGTATAGCTGAAGGTATGGCTAGTTTCTCTGTAATGCCATTAAGCTTAGGGGTTTAGAACAAATATCTTAGAATCCCAAAGCTGTCCTCACCATATAACTTGCAGGGATTGCTCTATTACTTGCCTCAGGTCATGACTTTTTTTATCTTTTATTTTCAGTACTGAAATGTTTTTGCTATTCTGTGATGTGTTTCCACTATGAATTAATAAGTCGTACTTTGCAAATATGCAGAAGGATGGCTCTGGGGATTGCTAAATTACCATAGTCTGAAGGACAGCCACATTATTGCTGTTAATAGTCTCTGCTTGATTGTTTAAAACAACTTAATTTCTATACAAAAAAGGCTGAAGCAACTAGAAATGTTGAAAGCAACAGTCCGATCTCTACACATCCTGAGACAGTCAGTGAAGCGCTTGTCACAGATGCAAAGTCACACCTAGCCTGAGATCTCCTTGGCCCATCACTCTCAAACTTCTACTATTGGAAGTTTTAGCAGTACTAGAGCTGAGAAACATTGGCTTCTTACCATTTCATGGACTTACTTCAGTCAGCAATTGTTAGTCAAAGCTTCCATGAAGATGGCATATTCATAGTGATTCTTTCTCTGCTGTGTGTGGATTCTGTGGTGTCTTTAAGTAGGCACTGAAACCTTTCCTGTGTTGAGACAGTGCTGTATGTAAGCCTTTCTTCCCTTTTTCTTGTCAAAGAGGGTGAAACTAGCCAACGTGGTACATAAGCTATAAGGACAAAAGGTGGAAGAGAAAGTCATCACAGAAAATAAGACTAAAAATAAAGTTATCTATTGTATTTCAGAGCCTGTCTTGTGCAAAGAAGCTAAAAAAGCACTTACAGCCTTACATTGATTCACCGCTTGTACTAATGTGGTGTGAAATATCACATCTCCTGAACCAATACAAGGACTGAGCTCTGAGTCTGCTGAACTTGTACTATGAAGCAAGGAAAATGAACTAACTAGTACTTTATTCAAAGTTTTACTGGCAGCTTGTCTGTTCTGAAGATTTAACTGTTCTTTACACTGAAACCAACATGCAAGAAGATTGTAAGCTATGACTCCCAAGGGAGCAGCTATGGAATTTTTGCATTCTGCACAATGTTATGGGTTGGCAACCACTCTTGTGTGCTACACAGATCACTTCAATCCCCTGTGTTTATCCTATAAACAAGAAAGTGCTCCACACTGTTGTGCCAAAGAAAATAGCTGAAACCTAAAGCAGCTCAGTCCTGTTTAAGCTGTCCCCAGACACACTGCCTACCACGAGGGTTTGTTTTTCATTTATTTGTTAATGAAAGCTGGCAGCAGATGCTACACTTTTATTTAGCACATTAATCATTGAAAGAAAACAGTAATTCTACTGCTCTGACAACTCCTGTACTACACATAAATAAGGCCTGCTGCTTTCCTGTTAACCGTGTACATAACGCAGAATCCTCTCAAGCACTAGCTTTCTGTGCAATAGTGTGTTTCTGCTGCAAGACTGGATGCCCAGTGTGGATGCAAGTAAGATCTGAAGCCATCCCTCTGGCTTCTGATTCAAAATCCAACTTGTGGCAATAAGTACAAAGAGTATGTGGCAGGTGCTTGGATGCTTTTGAGAAATAAGAATGCAATCTTGATTCAGTTGCTAGTTTTCAAAGAATATTAGGAAGAACATCAACTGCTTAACCCTACTGATTCCTGTCATTCATAGCTGCATTGCAGCACTCACAACAGTATGCGCTGTACGACTGCAAGGCGTTTGGGAATTCCTTGTGCATGTGCCATATATACTCTTCATAAATGTGTAGGCACTAGCACATCCACTTGCTCATCTTGTTGCAGGGTAACATGAAGGGTGTGTAAGTGCACAACCTATCAAAGATCTACTTAGCCCTTAAAAGGGCCTCTTCTTCTCCCCACTCCTAGTGTATGATCTATATTATTAATGCCTCTCTTGAGACAGTCGCCTCTCTTGAAAGCAAGCCCCTGCACACACTGCTCCAACAGAAGCTCAAAACTGTACCTAAGAGTTCCAAACATTTAGGTTCGTTGCCCTTAATGCTGATTTGTGCCATGCAGCACAATTACAGCACACTACCTAAGGCCTACTCCAGAAGGTAGGACAGCACTGATTGTTTAAAACAATGGGCTAATGTGTCTTAAACTAGTGATTACAAATATGACCTACTCTCCTCAGCAAAGCTGCAGATGATAATCGTAACTTCTATGTTCTCATATCCCTACATTTAGCTTTGACCATATTTCTGAGGAAAACGAGTTAAGCAGAGAAAAGCAGTTCATGCAGCTGTAAGGGAACCAATCCAAGGCCAAAGAAGCATTCAAATACAAGATATTTCAAAAGTATTTTCCTGATCAAATAACCTGCTATTCATATATAGTTTTTTTATCTCCTGCATTGGAAAAAAAAATCCCTGAGGTCCATATATTAAACTGAGTGGAGACCCAGTGATGAATGTAATCCTTGTCTCTGTTACTGCATACTCCAGGTTACACTGAAGGATGCCCCTGTCTGATGACCATTTGTGTTGCACAACTATGGAAAATTGTTCTAAGAGTTGAGTATAACAAAGGAGGTGACTAACAGTCCCTGGCAGAGGTCTGCAGATTTCAGTATACAAAGAACAAACTACCATGGGAATCTCTATATTACAGAAAAATGTACCAGGCTGAATTAGGCATTAGTAGGAGGTTTTTATCTCTAGGCCTATCTTTCAAATTATTTCCTTAATCAGCCCTAGGAGAAATCATTTAAATGCACATGTCTTCATTAGTTTCTATAATGAATTCGGGGCAAATGATAAATACACCAGGTAAGCTAATTTTACTTTGATCAACTTGAGAGCAGGTCTCTTAGCTAAATCCACTTCTATTCACACTGTAGCAGAGAATATCCTGGGCTGAAAAAGCCACAGTGGGATGGCACAAAATCAGAACAAGGCTAGCAAGTGCTCACTCTGCAGTTCTCAAGGCACTTATACTAAGCACAAATTGAAGGTTCTCATTCTAGACAACTTGGCAATAGGCTTCCAGAGAGTTGGGAAATGCAGGACATGCTAATTGTGCCTGCTTGGTGGTTAAGTTCATATCTCTCCAGTAGATACTAAATTCTCCAGCCTGAAACAGGTCTTTTCTAACAAGAACCAGACTAGTCCAGCTTGATGTTTGCAGGAACTTGTGTGCAATCTCTGAGTTTGTTATTCTTTAAATTACATTTTAGTTTTTCTCTATCCTGCAGGCTCACCCTAAGAGTGAAAGTTTACTGTGAACAGTATTTATTAAATGGAAGATAGAGACAGCTGCAGTTCCTAGAATCTGTATAATCAATTAACATCAATAATATTTGATGTTGCTAGCATTTTGTACAAAAAATGTTTTTAGATCTGTATGGGTGCAAACAAATTATCCCAAATGAAAACAAATGTTAGAATATTAGCTCTCCTTTTAGTTCCTATGATCTCTAGCACAGGCAAACAGGAGAGATTAGAATGTGATTCCTTATCAACTTTTAAAATACTTTTACCACATTTCCCACTAAAACCAAAGTGTTTCTTTTTTACTGATGTCAGTGCCGAAGGAGTTCCTTCATCATATCACAAAAAATCTGAAGTATTACCAAAAAAGTTTAAATATAGAGGCTCAGTGAATTAGATTTTATACTAACAACAACATTTCAAAGACCTAAGGCAATTATGTCATTGTGCCTGCTGTAGCCTCTTCTTGCTTGTGTAAGGTAAATCAATTGTTGCTGATCCCACCTAATATCATAAAATCATAGAATCATAGAATAGTTAGGGATGGAAAGGACCTTAAGATCACCTAGTTCCAAACCCCCTGCCATGGGCAGGGACACCTCACACTAAACCGTGTCACCCAAGGCTATGTCCAACCCAGCCTTGAACACCACCAGCGATGGAGGATTCACAACTTCCCTGGGCAACCCATTGCAGTGCCTCACCACCCTGACAGGAAAGAATTTCTTCCTCAGGTCCAATCTAAACTTTCCCTGTTGAGGTTTGAACCCGTTACCCCTTGTCCTCTCACTACAGTTCCTCATGAAGAGACCCTCCCCAGCATTCCTATAGGCCCCCTTCAGATACTGGAAGGCTGCTATGAGGTCTCCAAGCAGCCTTCTCTTCTCCAGGCCAAACAGCCCCAACTCCCTCATCCTATCTTCATAGGGGAGGTGCTCCAGTCCCCTGATCATCCTCGTGGTCCTCCTCTGCACTTGTTCCAACACTTCCATGGCCCTTTTATGTTGAGGACACCAGGACTGCACACAGTATTCCAAGTGAGGTCTCACAAGAGCAGAGTAGAGGAGTAGGATCACCTCCCTTGAACTGCTGGTCATGTTGCTTTTGATGCAGCTCAAGATATGGTTGGCTTTCTGGGCTGCAAGAGCACACTGCTGGCTTATGCTCATTTCCTTATCAACCAGCGCCCCCAAGTCCTTCTCCTTAGGGCTGCTCTGAATCTCATCTCCGTCCAACCTGTAGCTGTGCCTGGGATTGCTCCAACTCAGGTGTAGGACCTTGCGCTTGTCATGGTTAAACTTCATGAGGTTGGCATCAGCCCACCTCAGAAGTCCATCAAGGTCCCTCAGGATGGCCTTCCTTCCCTCCAGCATGTCAACTGAACCACACAGCTTGGTGTCATCAGCAAAATTGCTGAAGTCACACTTGCCAAAGGCACGCTCAATCCTGCTGTCCATGTCACTGACAAAGATGTTGAACAAGATTGGTCCCAATACCGATCCCTGATGGACACCACTCATTAGTGGTCTCCAGCTGGACATTGAGCCATTGAGTACAACTCTTTGCATGAGGCCATTCAGCCAGTTCTTTATCCACTGAGTGGTCCACCTCTCAAATTGATGTCTCTCCAACTTAGAGACAAGGATGTTGTGTGGGACAGTGTCGAACACTTTGCACCAGTCCAGTTAGATGACATCAACTGCTCTACCCCTGTCCATCAATTCCATGGCCTCATCATAGAAGGCCACTAGATTAGTCAGGCAGGATTTTATAAAATCATAGAATCATAGAATAGTTAGGGTTGGAAAGGACCTTAAGATCATCTAGTTCCAACCCCCCTGCCAGGG
>JASSUY010008099.1:267-14555 GCA_032466535.1 Forpus xanthops | reverse complement strand
TCCAAGTGAGGTCTCACAAGAGCAGAGTAGAGGGGCAGGATCACCTCCCTTGACCTGCTGGTCACAGTCCTTTTGATACAGTTCATGACTTTCTGGGCTGCAAAAGCACACTGCTGGCTCATGTTCATTTTTCCTTCAACCAACACCCCCATGTCCTTCTCCACAGGGCTGCTCTGAATCTCCTCTCTGGCCAACTAGTTAAGCTATGCAATGTTTTGTGCTTAGAAACACAAATGATTTCTACAGCACCTTTCAGAGTCTTCCCTCCCCATTTTAGTCAAGGGAATAGCTCTTAATCTAATTTGCATTTTCATTATGAGAAAAACATCTGCCAAATGTTCAAGTGCTGAATGGACAAGGCACCGAGTGGGGCTAGATGGTCTTCTAAGGTCCTTTCCAACCTCAATAATTCTTGTGATTCTGTAAGAACTGGACATGAGCACACACAATCTCTGTGACATTCTTGGAAAGAAACCAATGTGCATGTGACGCATTATAAGTGCTTGTGTGAGTTTAAATAATTTGTCAGACATCAGAAAGCTCCCTCACCAGAGGCTGGTTGTTCTTCACTAAGCAGACAATCCTCATGGCTTCCTCATTTTCAGGTATGTTTTCTGGCAATGGTGGAAGGGTTGGTTCAAAATCTTTCTGGGCTACAGTATCATGAGCAAAGAGCAAGGCCTGTAACAAAACCAACCAATAAATCCATAAGCAAAGATCATAAAATAGAACAGCTTTAAACAGTAACTGGTCAGAAAACAGATAGGCAAGTAAGTTCCTATGTGAACATAGATCTCTTTCACGTCATTTTCTTTCAAACTGTGAGCCTTAAGAACAGTTCCTCTCTTCTACTTCTGGAAAAACTTACAAAAGATGAAATGTTTCTGTTTGGAGCTCTAGGGTAAAGAAAGCAGGTTTTGCAATTACAAGGAAAATTCGGTTTTATATATCTGCATCAACCACTTGGAATTTAACTGCGTGAAGAAACATCTCTCTAAAACATAGCTCTTAAATAAATTGCAACCCTCTGCAGTTATTTCAGATACAGAGTCCGCATCTGATTTCACAAGTAGGTTAGTTCATGAATAGAAAACTGTATGTCTTCTGGCTTCTGTGCTGATTCTTGTGATCAGCTGGCCATCTGTTTCCATTCCCACAGCAACAGCTCTGGGAGCAAACTTCTTCTTTCCTTATGCAGGACTTGCCTTTAAGTGTGGAGCACGCAGTAGTCGCCTTAGCTCTTTGATCTCACCAGACTGAGGAGCTTCACGCAGTAGCTCTACCACCTAATAAATTTAAGAGAGAAAGCACAGACTGGTTCTGAAAAACAATTAATTTAGGAAGATATAAACTGAATTTGGAAGAAAATGTATGAGGAGAATGCTAAGCCCCCTAGGCTAAGTGACGCTGATCATATCCATACAATTTGCTCTAGAATTAGACAATACAGTAACAGCTGCACAACACTCCTGCTTGCACACAGGCACTGTGTCATGCACTCTAAATGTTTTTTTTTTTTTCCTCCCATACCTCAATCGATTTCATCACTGGTGTCAGTTTCTCTACGTAGTCATTAAGTTTCCCACTAATACAGAAATTTAAGAATTAATCAGCTATTATGATTAGAGAAAGCCAAAAAACTTTTCAAAATCCTCATGTCAAACTGCTTGATTGCAGCCATAACACTGGACCACACAGGTATATAGCAATTAAAATACATAGGCAGCAGTTAAAATAATTTATGCGTTCACCACACTGGCCAGCGTTCATGCAGAATGGTAAGCATGGCTGTACACATTTCTCATCCCCTCCTCTCAACACAGTAGGAGTTACTGGCAGATTGACAAAAGTGCAAGTGCCATCTTTCAAGTTTATATAGTGTACTCAGACCTCAGACAAAAATCAAATGCCAGAACACTTATTTGCAGCTAAATTGACTAGTTTGATACAAGTAAAGCAATACACTCTGTATACATTGTCTTACCTCACGATTCAATGCGCGTGCCTGCAGCATGACAGGAACTGGTTTTCTTCTAAGATATTGTTGGAGGCATTCATAAATCTATTGTATACCATCACAGACAAGACAAGGCAATGATGATATGATCTCTTCCCAGGATTATATAGAAAAATACAATATACAAAATGGACAACAACATATTCCTAGGAATTTCCCAGTCCAAAGAGCTTGCATCTTAACCCTCAACATCCAGTGCATCTGGAATTGAGCCTGTAATTCATTCTTTCTATATTACTATCCAGCTAGCCAGTTATGTTGGAGTTTTGAATTTTCCAATGAGAAAAGCTCATTACATGACAATAGCCCAATAGCATTATTTCTGTAGCTTGCTTCCTCTAGTTGCAAGCATCGTTAACTAAGTAAATTTAACTTTAAACAAAATAAATGGCTGTATTTAAAATGACCTTATGGAATTTTGTATCCACTGCAAGTTTTATTTCTTTAAAATGCAAAAATTTTAAAATCCTTGTTAGAGAAAAAGCAGAACTTGTGCAGAATTTGTCTTAGGGATACAATTCTGCTCCATAGATATAATAGAGTTTTGGCTGGTGTTTGTAACAACACAAAATCTTAACTACACATCAGTTCAGAGTGAGCAAAGTGGAAAAATATAATTTCACAAGCATCCATGCCAAAAAATGAGAGGTACAGCTGTACAACGATATAAGAAAAGACAGCAGAGCAGTGCTCCCCTGGCCCCAATACAGACACATAACGTGAAAGAACTTTAATGCCCAGGACATTATGAAATTGAGTATTTTTTTTCTTTAAAGCAAAAGTGGCTTTGTTTACCTTGACTGCTGATGTTAGGACCCATGTTAGAACTTCCTGCACTTAGTGTAAACAAACATTTATTGTCCTGATATGGCAAAATAAAGTAACTATGGCTCAGAGATTGCTCTCTAGGAAGCCTTTGCCTTCACAGCTGTATATTGCTTTACCTTTAGAAGTGCTTGCAGCCAGCGAGATCTGAGAAGGTCATATAACATGCCAACGCCATTGACATCTCTTTTACAGAGCAAACTCAGTTCTTGTAGCACTAGAGTCAGAACATGAGATACACCTGAGCCCAAGAAACAGAAATGCACAAGACACTTCAGTACAAAGAGAAGACCAACCAAAGCCAAACAGTGACCAGGCCTTTGAAAAGCGTTTCTCCTCAGTGTATACCTCCAAGAAATGCACTAATTTCTTTTCTGTCTTGCTTGTTTCCTGCAGTCAACTCTATTGCATAGTTTTATTTTATTATTTTATTAACCAGCAGGGTTAGGTCCATACGAGCAGTTCTTAACTGACCTGTGAGAAAAAACACACAGGGAATCTCACGTATGTCAGTCTGAATTCAAGACTGTACCTCATACTGAGAAGAGGTAAACATAAAAAGTTGCTTGTTCATTTTATAGGCTTTTCTACTGCATGACCAACTCTTTGGGCCAGGGACCACGTGTTTTACTCCACTCTTGGAAAACGCAGACATTTTGTAGACTATCACTAATGAGAATGCAAATTCCAGCCAAATACACACAACTGTCACAGACACCCACAGCACATCCCAAGAAAGGGCAGAACCCTCCATGTAATTAGAAGCAGCACTTGATCTGATAGGAACAGTATACTAAAACAGTGGAAAACACAAAAAATCCAGTGGCTTCCTAAAAAAATCTCAAAGAGGCAGAAACTAAGAGGTGACAAATAGATAATACATAACAGCCAGGCCTAGATACAAACTGGATTTTTGTGGGTGCAGAGAATTTAATTTTCCCTCAGTAATGACAATGAATCATTTCTGATATGTGATGCTTCCCCAGAAACAATGCTTGTAACAGCAATGATACATCACCATACCAAATACTAGAAGTTAGCTTTACTCAGCTATAAGGGTTCTTAAAGAGATCATCATAGTTAGATGCCTGACTCCCAATGCATGTCAATGGAAAGTAAGCTCTAAATTCTTGTGTATTTTGCTAAGCGTAAGCTGTCTATCTGCTTTTCAGTGCTGAAGTAATCATACAATACCAATGTAACTGGAGACTTGATATTTACTTGTTCACAACATGAAACTTGCCATGTTTATATGAGTAATAATGTAACACAAAAAAAGTAATGTTGGCATAAAACCAAGACTAGAAGCTTCTAAAGGTACATCAGCCAAAGACAAAAAAATAATTTTCTTAAAGCTCATCCCAGCAGCCCCAGGATAGCTGAGTACTCTGTACTGCAGACAGTATCAGCTGCTGTCATCTAGTTGCTACAGCTAATCTAAACATGGAAGCCCTTGTTATTTCTCTACTGAGTACAATTTTTATAGCCATTGACAGTTAACTGTTTCCTGTATCGGCTCTAGACCTTGATGTTACCAACACTTACATGAGATCTATCTTCAACTTAAGTTTCACTGAGGTATTTCTCTTGTGCATGAATTTATACAGGTATTTGCCTGCTAAGTTTCTGCAGATGGGACTTTTACCTCAATCATCAGGCAGAACTATTGAGTATCCAAACTGGGAAAGCCTGGAAATATACCTCATTATCAGGAGTCATCTGTTTCTGGAAAGCAGACATTTAAGCTCTTATAAAAATTAAACTCAGTGAACCCTGATTGTGTGCCTTACAGAGAAATGTCTCCCAAAGCAGTTTTCTTAAAAGGATTCTTTTCTATAGGAACCAGCTACCTTTAGTGGAGACACTTAAAATATTTACCTTGTTACTGGCTGCCTCTTTTTGAAATGACTTGTATTAATTATCTCCTCAAATGTTATTCCTACATCAAACTGGCCTCAAATAGACCAAGATGTTAGAGACAAAAGCACAGAAAATTTCCTTAAGCAGAAAAGGAAAAAAGTCCTCTCTTGCTATTATGGGTCATTCTTGATAGAGTTGCAGAGACCCTTGACTTTGTAAGCCAGAAAAAAAATGCCAGGTGTCGTTTTCTGACACTACAGATGAATTGCATACCACCACTAAACATCAAGAATAATGACAATTATGAAGCAGTAATACTTCTAGACATACTCATCTCTCTCATGACTTAATGGAAGAAGAGTTACAGAGACCAAAGGATAGAATTTTTTGTCATTTATCTTTCTCCTTGAAAGAGATGCAGAAGTTATGAGTACCATTATCTTCACTGCAGACTGCTGACACTTCCATCTTTTCCTTTATTCAGGGAGATTCCACCCACTTCTTTGTGTACTGCATTCACACCAAGCAGGTTTCAAAGACAGATGCTGAACTAGAAAAAAGAGTACACTCACATCAGAATTCTGTCAGGTATTTTAGACTGTAAGAAAGCAGAATTCAACAGAAGGGGGGCAACCACTCATTGAAGCGCTCAACAGGTTGCAAGCACGAATTAGATGCATGAGTCCCACCTGTAAATTCAGTTACTGACCAATATCCAAAATGCAGACAGACAAACCTCAGTTGAAATAAATTTTATTTCCCTTGTGGAACTGGCATTAGGTTGCTTCATTAAGCAATCTAAAATAACAAATGATTTGATACATCTTCCGTTACAACTTTCTATGATAGTGCACTTAAAAAGCTGGAATGTTTTAGACTTTTAAAGCCTCTTTTACATCAATATAGCTTGGAAAATAGTACTTGAGAACATATTACATTTACTTCTTCTTGGTATTAACACTATTAAAAGACACTAGAGTTTCTACTGAATTATCATTGCACAAAGACACAATCTGGCAAAAAAACAGGGATCCCCATTTCTATCACTGTTAGGAATTAGGGTCTTTGAAGAATTTGTTCCACAAAGATTTCCTCTATTTCCTCACAGTGAATTAAAACATAAAAGAAACCCCAAAACCGAATAAAACCCTACACACCTTACCTTACTGGTATCATCATCTCAGGCAATTTATAATTAGTTGTTACTTTTAGAGATGGAGTTAAAGAAGCTATTTGCTAATCTAACACAGCCCTCTTCTATTTTCTGTCATTGCAAAGAGTAGCATATACTACCTATTTAGTTCTTTAAATTTTAAAATAGGAATTTTTAAGTAAAATGGGAAGCCAACACTTACACAAATTAATCTTTATCCATTTTGCACTGAACTTTTGCATGCAAAAATAAGCTTTTTATATTTTCTTTCAAATTTCTTCCCTCCCTTAAAATTCTGTGATAAAATTATCACTAACCCATAACCTTCCCTTAGACTAAAAATGGAGGAAGCTCTCCAATCTATTGCTAACAGGAAACAGCACAGTATAAGATGACTTAAGAGAATCCTCAGGACTCTTCTTGGCAAACAAGCATAGAAATTCCCCAGGGAACACTGTATGGTATATTTATATCCCAAAGCATCAGGAATCTGTACATGAAAGCTTTGAATTACTTCAGCATCTTCACTACATCCTACTTGATCTAATTTCAAATCCCAGTGGATAAAGATTGGAAGGTATTGTTATGACTACCGCTATTGTAAGATGATTCTTAAAAAGTTAAGTATTTAAACTGGTCAAGAGATCATCAAGAGACGATTCAGAGTACAAGTTAAAAATCAGTAACATCAGGTATCTGAGCACCTCAGCCAACAGCGAACCACAACATGACACTCCATGCACAGTGAATGCCTTACTAAATTCTGTTAAATAGACAGTAGTTTATGTCCTGGATTACTAAAGCAAAAAGGCAGGCATTTTCATGGAGATTGTTCCATGTTCAGAAAACATCAAAGGTATGAGCAGGAAAAGTATTATCTTGATCTGCTTATAAAAGCAGAAGGCATTACTGACACTTTTACTGAACTACTTAACTACTTATTTTTAGAACATGCTTCCTCTCTATTAAATAATAAAACTGCTTTACAACAGCAATGGAAATTAAGGGGGGAGAAAGCCCTCCAGAAGTTATGAAATCATGATTCAAACATGTTATTACTGAATTTTGATAATTCATCTCAAGCTACCTGTGTAGGATACTCACTGATACATCTTGCTGAAATTCTAAACTGCTTTTAAAATTACTATTTCCTCCTTCAAAGACTAACAAAAAAACAGTTTGATCCTCCCTCAATACCCACTGCTGCAGGGTTTCGAGCTGCAATTGTTTTGTAGCTTTTGTTTTTCAAGAGTGATTTCTTTTCCTTTAAGAGTTTGCCTTCCCCTCTGTTAAGCTTAGTTGATCTGCCTAATGATGGTTTTAACAAAGCAAGCCATGTAAGTCTAGTCACAAATACCTGTTTCTTAATTACAAAAGACATTAGGGGTAGGACAGAAACCTTTACTGTGGCACGGTACAGACATGGAAAGAGGAATCCCTATGTTGCAAACTATATTCAGGACAGTGGTGCTCCTGGTTTTCACTAAATAAGAGCAGTATGAAAACACAAGTAACCCTCAGTTTAGCTGATCTCTGCCTTTGTCCCTCCACTTCTTGGAACCTAAAAGTCTATAGCTTCAGATTCAGTTGCAGAAGCATTTACAAAGAGAGAGCACTCAATTGGCAAGTTATACCCTAAAATGAAACTTCTGACACCTTACCCCATAACCTACATTTCAGAAGACCAATTCCCTATTATTTTACGAATTGTAAAGCTTCTCTTTTATAAATTATATTCTTTTCAAATTTTTCAAGAAGACAGACCCTGCCAACATCTATTAGTTCCTGTGTACAACAGCTCTTTATTTTGCTTTTACATAGTCTACACAGACATCCAACAGCATACTCCAAAATCCTTATTACAATTTTGTGGTAAAGGACATTTGAAAACAAAACAAAAGAGCACATTCAAAGGTTTCAGATGTACCATAAAGGAGCCAACTCCTTTTATTTTATTTCACATACTGGAAGTTCAGTTTTTTTAAATCTCACCATATGCATGCCACAAAAAAGCCCCCTCCTCCTTCCCCCCAAAAAAGAGAATAAATGAGTAAAATCCCTGTTATAATACAGCTGGGTTTTCTGGCACAACTTCCCTAACCCTCACGCAATTTCTTTGACCAACTCACATCTAAAAATATATTCTGGTTGCCAACTGTGATCAGCTTTGCTTATTACCACACATCTGTTAGCAGATGCGTGATTTCACAGCAGTTGGCTTATTCACAGCATCTACAACTTTTATCCATAAATATACTTGGTGGCACAGAATGCTCTGATCACATCATACTTACAATAACTTCCCATTCAAAGCCAGTCCTCTCCAGAATAAACCTCTAATTATTTCAAGTCTAGATCTGTCTTTTCCTACGTTTTGTCTTCTTTACCTTCGAAGCATCAGACTGCATGCCCTTTTTAAGTAAGTTGGGACCCTGCAAACACATATAGGGAAAACGTGAGACAAGAAATATTCTCAAAAGCTTTTTAGTTTAACTAATTAAAAGAAAGTTGAAGACACCCATCCCCCAACCACCTCCAGCACAGTCTTAGGAATTTATCAAGGTCCCTTTCAGCCTTCAGGAGCTGGATCATTCTTGGCTAGGACAGATGTTGCACAGGAGTGACTTCGAATGGGAAAGAACTAAACCAAAGCAAGCAAGTTACCCTGTTGCTGTCAAAGAAATAGTATTCAACAGTCTTACTGAAGAGTTACTTTTAAACACACCATCAGGAATCATCCTCCAACAAAAAACATATTCCTGGACATGCTAAAATACTTCCTATTCTGCTAAAATACTAAAAATAATGTTACTCTTTTTAAACATTTGTGAAGTTAATTCACCCCTGACTTCGTTGAAACCTCATAGCTTCTGGTATTCACTACTACTACTGCTTTCATAGAGAACAGATGAGGGATTAACATGAGTGTGTTTAGAAGTTTTAGACACACTGTCTTGAAGGCTGACTTCAGATCGCCAAAAAAACCTGGGAAAGCTA
The DNA here is from genome assembly GCA_032466535.1 of Forpus xanthops. Classification (NCBI taxonomy): domain Eukaryota; kingdom Metazoa; phylum Chordata; class Aves; order Psittaciformes; family Psittacidae; genus Forpus; species Forpus xanthops. Next base: position 5,703 of record JASSUY010008099.1, on the reverse strand, counting down.
CTGAATGCAAATTGCTTGCCTTTTGGGGTGAAATCCTCAGGTATAGCCATTAGAGAGCTGCTAGGATCAACAGTAAACAGAAACCCTTCTATTCATTGCTGCCTTTTTAAACTACAGAATTTATGCTCACATAGACAGCAGCAGCATTTAAGCATCAAAATCTGTCAAGTTCTAAACAACACAGCTCACCTCATTCATAAATAGCTGTTTCATATTTTCACATAACAAAAGGAAAGCAGCTTCCAACTGTGAAACCTGATTTCAACAGCTCTCAGTAGCTAGAGATGATAAATAAGTCATTACCAGAATATCCTGCTTCAGTGCAGTTCTTTAGAAGTAGACCTACTAAACTGCTTGCTTAAGGGGAAAGGCCAGAGTTCAAAAAACTTGAAACTACTACTGTAGCTTCATTTCCTAAGACTTACATCTACACAGATAAGGCTAGAGCTCAGGCCAAAGAGCTCATCATCCCAGGGATCTAAATAAATTAGACGGAAGTTCTTACTAACAGGGTTACCTGACTAACCTTCCCAGCCAGTATAAGGTTCTTCCCATTCACATGTATTGCATGCGGTTACAGATGCTCATTAATAGAAGGCATTCCTCTGCCCATTACTACTATCCATGCTAAGCACACCAGAATTTAGAGTCAAAAAGGAGACCAACACCTTATGTCATGCCAACTTTGGGCTACAGGTCTGACTTCCTTCAGCAGCAGAATATGAAATTCCTTGACCCTATTTGTCAGACAAACCGGGTTTTACTGATACAAGGCTAGAGTTGTAAGGGCACCCAAACCCTGCTTTTAATACAGTTTTCAGAACTGTCTTTAAATGAACAATTTTGCCTGTTGTCAAGCCTCTAAAGGGAATACTACCAGAGAACCTGACATTCAGAACATCAAAACCCCTGCTCCTACAAGCTTTTTCAGTTAATATGCTTGAGAAGGTTATTGAGTGCTCTTAACAAGGAAAGCTACTTGTATCTTTAAAGTTGTCAAAATGAATTAGTTTGCATATTGAAGAAAGCAAATCAGCTTCAGGGAAGGGAACACTGAGAAAGCTTTTGTTGCAAATAAGCCACTATAAATCAGCAAACTGAGTAGCTAGAAACAGCAGTAAAAGACATTCAGCATCTCAAATGACATGCTCTATTCAGGACTTTTTTGTTCTACATTATATTAACTTAATTAGGCTTTCCTTGCCACTGAAATCTGTCAACTATTTCTAGTCAATGTAAATAAACTACCCTGCTTCTTGTACACTTTGAGACCTGAAAGTGTTTTAACTAAAAAAATCAACCCAATTCTAAATATTACTGGAATAAAATTACACATTTTAAGTAAAGGTAAAGACCTGTCCTTTGAAGCCTTATCATGACCCAAGAACCACTTACTGTCCAAGGTGGCACAAGTTAAAAAGCCTGAATAAATCTTATGCTCATGTAGGACATTCTGTGAGGTTTAGATAATCACACTTGCATATATAAAGCTGCTGATGTAACAGTTTGTGCTGTTACTCTTTGTAATCAGATATAGTCAGCAATGATTTATTCTGCCTCCCTCTAATCCAAAAGCTTACAGCTCCAGCAGCAGTGCAAGTACCTTGTTTACACAGGGGTAAATACTACTAAAGCATCACTTCCTAAAGGAGCAGTGCATTCAAAGAATACTTGGGCGCAGCACACACTAGTCTTTTAACACAGCCAGCTTCACTTTCAGCTGTTTACTGCCAACAGCTTGGGCTTACTAAAAAAGCTCAATCAACCACCACTTGACATCAACACCACACCAATACAGAGATACTAAATCAACTTAAAAGTACATGACTAAGTAGCTCAAAGAAAGGACTGTTTTATAGTCACACATCAGTCACATATCATGCCTCTACATTAACTCTTAATGTATCAGAACAAGTAGCTCCCTAAACTGCTTCTAGAAACAGTTAGGAAGCAAAACTACAGCAAAGTAAGTCAGTAACATTATAGCACCTAGAATTCCAGTCAGAACTCTTTGTCAAGATTAGGAGTGAGGAAAAACTTTGCTTTTGAGCTCTTACTCCCCATTCATACATCTAATATACAGGTAACAGTAATTAAACAGATAACACAAGTTTAATAAGCTTTGCTGTAGCTACAAGAAGAAACTAATTCCACAGATGCATGTGGGAAATGCATCTGTGCAGTAAAATGGTTTCAATACATCCTGTATTTTCTTACCTGCAACCACCACAGAAAGCATCAGCTCCTGCAGAATTTCCAGAGGGAAAGTATTTGCTGGATGTCAGTAGAGAAGTAACCTCACTGCCCTAGCTAATCTATGGACATCCTCTCCTTTCTAATCCGCAGAAACCTAACCTTAGAACTACTCATTACCAGGGAGAAGAGAACAAATCCCCTTAACCCTTTTCTTGCATAAAAAGCCTAAAGTTGTCTCTTACTTAAGTACTTTCTTATCCTCAGCAACTTACCCAGTCAACAGAGCACTCATCTTCTAGGCTCTGTCTTCAGCTACCACAGCTGCAGTTACTATGAAAATCTGTAATACTGTAACGTTGCTCTTCTGTTGCTGGTTACAGGATTCCTGCTGCAGCAATAATATCCAGCTCTCAGTTTGAGGAAAAAAAAAAAGGAGGGTGGAGAGTGAAGAAGGGGGATGATGTGAAAAAAAAGTTAATTACTACCAAGCAATGCAGGTGAAGTCCTCCAGGTTAACTCATTTCTTTGTTAGCCATAGAAATACACAAATCAAAGCTGGTCTGCACTGATTTCCTACTGCATCACAGCCCACATAGGCTGTAAAGTGGAATCTGTGTCAGAAGCACATTTAATCCTAGGATTCACTTCAGCTAGTAAATGAGCTATATATCAGAATGACCAAAAATAATCCAGGCCAGGCTGTCTGCTTCCATTAATCAATGCAAGCTAAATTCACATGTAATACCACTACTTTTTATGAGAAGTTGTGCATGTATGTGTGTGTACATATATATATGTAAAGGCAAATGCATTCTTTGTTTTAGTTCTCAACTTTGCATCATTCACACTGAATGAAGTTAAACATTTGAAGTTGCTACATATTTGTATACACAAAGGCAGGAAGAAGTATGATGGAAAAACTCCCCATCTCTACTTATATTCCCAGTTTAAAGCACAGATTCAGTGTGGGAGTAAGATCATATGAAACAAAGCTTTTCTTACCTTAAGGCTAAAGATTAAAACACTTCCTTTCTTCTGAAACACCTGAAGACAACAAACACTAACACTGAACTGTTCCAAGGGAAAAAAAAAAACCCAAGCAAACATTTTTAATGATTATACTCTATAACAGGTGAAATAAATCCTGAATTTGGATCCTTGCAACTGAAGTTACTGCCATGGATTTACTCAGCTGTACAGCATAGCTTCTTTTCAAAGAGCAGTTCCTGTCTTACAGGTTTCAGTTAAATGTTCTGTACATTGAATTCTGAGGTATGACTACATGGAAAGGCCACATCTAGCACAAAATATTAAGTGTTCAAATCCTGCCTTATACTTCATTATACTCTCTACCTTTATTTGTGTATCCCTCCCAATTAACTTTTTATACCTTCCCTTTTTTTCATATTATTACTTATCTCTCCTCAAATTATTCAGTATGATTTAAAAAATGAGATTAAGCTAACAAAAATTGTTTGCAAACAGAAAGTCTGTTACCTATATATTGTGTTATCATTATAGTCTGTTCCAAGAATAACAACAGTTTTAAATAACATCTTGCCAGAATTACCCTTTTCTCTGATAAAACTAAGAATCATTTCAGAAAGACCAATCATTTTTATTTTATTATGAAAATCGCTACATTACAGTCACTGCTCAAAACAGTATTTTAGCACTATGGTTTCTTTCTATTTAAGTGCCAATACAGAAGCCATGATTACTGTTTCAAAAAAATATGATTAGCATTATCTATGGTAATTTGACATAACTTAAGACATTAGAACTTTCTATAATCTGCTCCTCCCTCCCCCTTTTTTGAATCAGCCATGATAAAGAACAGCACCTACAATACCCAAGTTACCCACGAGTGTTATTAGTATAAATAAAGTTAACCATAAACCACAGAAATACACAGACACACAAAAATCCTCCAGGGAAATTATTTGTTCTCTACATGTTCAAAAATGCAACAAGGTCAGCTTTTTTCACTTAGACACATAAGTTAACAGGCAAAAGTCTCAAACCTAATCCATGGTCAGCTTGTTCAAGAGCACATTCCCATTCCTGTGTCACATGAACTTTCAGAGAAAGCGTCTGGCCTCTGGCCTGAGGGTAATGAAAGTGATAGTACAGATTTCAAGTATTTAATTCAGTGCCAAAATTTGAAGTGGTCAGTGCCTTTTATTTATTTCATAAACAGAAAGAATAGCGAATGAGTGTATAACTCCAGTAAACAGAAAAGTCCTTAACAGTGTGATTATTAACACAACAGGACATTAATACTGAATTCAGCAGTGCTGCTCAACAGAGATGCCTCAAACCCTTCGTAGCCAAACGTGCTACAGGTTACCCATTATAAATACTAACATACTTCTATTTTTGAAATAAACAAACATAATAGCTTAATTCAGGGAGACTGAATGGTTCTGTGGTGCAATTAATTCTCTTCAAATGTCTCTGTTGAGAAATCATGAATAAAAAATACAATCCCACTGCTTTGGAAGCCATGCGGTCCAGACTTTCACATGTACTCTATGTAGACACCATGCCTTTTGCAGCATTATCTACTGAAGAGGAGTAAATGATCTTTCTGTTAGAATAGGAAATTATTTCTTCTTGGCAGATATTGACAAACCAAGTCTTTAGCTTCATCACCACTTCACAGAGAGCCTCTGGCTGCAGTTTTCCAAACTTAAGACTGAAAATTCAGAAGAAACAACTGAGTGTTTTCATCCATAACGACAGAATGTAACAGAGTATTTTTTAAGTGCCATGTCAGGGAAGACAGTGGATAGCAGTGACGTTCCGCCAAGTAGATTATCCCACAGAGGCAGGTCATAAATGACAGTCTAGGTAAGCTTTTCATGTTGAATCTGGTAGTAACATGCCTGAATTAAAACAAAGTTCAGTTTAGCATATATAGAAGTTCTCAGCAATCTGATAAAGCATCATACGTAAAAAGGTTAACTTTTTTTTCCTATCCAAGAAAAGAGAGTGCTAGGCTTTCTACAAACAGTGATGATTCAGTGACATTCAACAACTGAAAATCTTATAATATGCAAACCAGCAAAAAAAAAAAACAGGAGATTTTAAGTTACAAATTATGTCCAACTCCTAACAGAGCAAGATGGCATGATTTGGGACTGAATAGAATCAATCACAGAATCACAGAATCACAGAATCACAGAATCACAGAATCACAGAATCACAGAATCACAGAATCACAGAATCACAGAATCA
>JASSUY010008098.1:0-110751 GCA_032466535.1 Forpus xanthops | reverse complement strand
TGACAGCGTTCAAGGCTGGGTTGGACATAGCCTTGGGTGGCATTGTTTAGTGGGAGGTGTCCCTGTCCATGGCAAGGGGGTTGGAACTAGATAATCTTAAGGTCCTTTCCAACCCTAAGTATTCTGTGATTCTATGATTCTATGATTGCAGTACTTGAGATGTCTTTTAAGTATTTCCAAGCACTTGATTCTGTTCAATCTTTCATAACTATTTTTCCCCATATGGAAATTCAATTTCTAATAGCAGATTAATTAATTTCATATTGAATACCAGAATGGTGTTATAAAAAAACAAATCTGTGGAACAATATTTCTGCCTTTGAAATGGCCATTAGTTTTGACTTTTTTTTTAAACTGGGAACTGCCATCCATTCTGGTAAGAAATATTTAGCAGCTGCAGATTTAGATTTCTTGTATGGAAGTAAATTCAGAAAACTAGTGTATCTCCAGGTGTCTCCTTTAACTGCTCAAATGACATTTCCCTAAAGCCCTCCTACCTGTGAAATCTCTTTATTTCAGATAGAATCTAATAGAAATTGAGTTTGCAAATAAATTGGGCCTTACCTCACTGCTGGATGGATTCTGTGTTGTGAGTTACCCTAAATTCATCCCCCCTGCCGCTCAGATTACTGTGATGTGAAAAACTATTACATTACAAAACTGTAATTAATTATGTAGATATTCTTTATATTTTAGTCCAAAAGGGGTTAATGATCTTTTGACTGATTCAAAGCTGCAGGTGATGAGTGAATATTTAAAGCAGAGGTGTCTTGTTTGCTACCACATTTACTGAAGAGCAAACACAGTGTGGCACAGGTGGGAAAATAAGAAAGTGAGTGTGGAAGACAAGTTTATCCTACTCTGTAGGCTCCAAAATACTTTTCACTGTATATCTGCTGTGTTTTTACATTTGGAAATGAACAGTAAATCCTGAGGTTTTTTACTTTCTCGTCTGTACTCTTTTGGTGTGGAACTTGAAGGAGGGATTTATATGGGGTTTTCTTTCTTTTTGATTTGTGTTTGTCTTTGGTAAACATTGTTGACAAGAACTTTTGCTCTTTTGTTTGTTTGGGCTTTTTTTGTTTGTCATTGTTATTGTTTGCATAGCTTACAATGGAAATTGTTGAAAAGGTTCTGCTATTGTATTTTGGGAATCATGATCTTGCCAAAGTTATTAAAGTTGGGTTAGGTTATTGCACTATGTTCTCCAGAAGGCTAACCCTTGAAACCTAGCTGAAAACTGGATGAAGAACAGACTGTTATTTTTTGTCAGGACACAACATCAGTGGTCTGTGATGTGCAGCTGATTTCTGGATGAAATTTGAGATGTTTTATTGATCTAGTAAGCTCTGTATTGTTGGGATACCATTTTCCCAAAAAGATATCCTCTTCACCTACTCTAATATGTACCACAGCTTATATATTACCTGATTTCATTTCGATTGTGTAAATGGAAAGGGGTGGCAGGATGTTGTGTCTGGGAAGGATAGTGTATGGGGTATTTTAGTGTACTTCCTGCTGTGGTTCACAAAAGCGTGGATTTGGTGACTCTTGCAAGGGCAGTTTGCAAAACCTTGCTCAAGTGGTGCTCAAGTGGCACCGATTAGGGGTGTGGGAAGCCAGCAAGGCTATCTTTAGATTTGTTTTGCTTTTTGAATGTCTGTTAGCAGATTTACAGTACTCCTTAAGTGCAACGAGTTTGTGTGCAATAGAGATCTAAGTCGAATATGAAATGCATGGGCATTATGGGCAAGTTTGAGTAGTGGTATTGCTCCCCTGTCTGTTATCCCTTGCACCATGGATTCTGTGTGTGTTTAGAGTGAGCACACTGTCTCATTGCCTCTGCCTGAAGCCTCCCTCTGAAAAAGTGGCCTCGCTGTGTGATGGAGGATGGGCAGAAGCTGTGGGACAGATTCCCTGCAAGCAGTGTGGCAAAATATCTCTCATTCTACTGCTTCTTACTTCTTAGTGTTTATGTATTTTATTTTCTTCAGAGTGTATATTTTTCATGAGATTTCTTATCTATTCTAGATAGAAAAAATACTTTTTTTTTTCCCCATTTCAGTCTACTTTTCAGTCATTTTTTATTATTCCTAAATATAATTTTAATAGAAAAGCATTTGTGAACCTAGTCTTGATCTGAGTGAAGCTAGATATTCTGAAAAGATGAAATTTAATTTATTAGGGCTAAGTGGTGACTGATACTTTTTTGTATTCCATAACTCTCTTTTGCTTTTGCCTTTGCCTATTAGTTGAAGTGTTTTCTTTTGTGTCCAACTAGAAACACATTTACCTGTAGAACTGTGTATGTATGTAGTGTTGGAATTCTACTACATACCTGCAAAAACATGTGACTGTTTTGGAACTTGAAATTTTTCTCCTGTTATTGTTTTTTAAAAAGAAAACTTAAAAGTTAGAATTAAAAAAAGAAGTAATTTATTTGTACTTCTTTTTGAGATGAAAATTTTGGGAACCTTATCTTGTACATGTATCTTATATGTATATTATCTTGTATATGACATGTATGTGCGTAACAGTTTTGAAAAATACAGTAAAAAATTATGGATGTTTATCTTGTGGCCATGTACACCTAACAGGTTAGTCTACTGCTGTTAAAATTATATTGGCAGTTGCTTGCTGCTTTACTTCAGATCCTTAAAACATTCTTGTTCATGGTTCAAGTTATTCTGAGAAGGTGGATAAGGTGGTCTAGCTATAGGCAGGGGAGAATGGAGTGGAGAAGGTAAGAAACAACAGCTTTGATCAATGCTCAGTACAAAAAACATAGTCAATTAAATGGGGCACTGGAATAAAGCAAATTCAAGGGACGATTCAGGACCTGGAGAAGAATAAAAATACCTTCCTAGGTTTGGTGGGCTGGAAAGGGCAGTTACATGAACAATGTATGTGTTGCGGTCATAATGATATATTAATTATATTGTTTCAACTTTTCACACCGTAACATCTAAAATATGCAAGGAATATTTTTCCCTACTTAGTTTGTTAAACTCATATTGTCAAAACTGTGTTGTTCTCCAGTTTTCCCATCTCACTAAAAAGCCAGAATTGTGTCATGTCATCAGTTTGCCATTTGCAGTTTCTTCTGTCTTGCACAAGTCCCAGGAAAACAAAAGTTATTTAAATAACTGTTCAAAATTAACCTGCATATAAGGCTTGGTGAAGTTTGGGCTTAAAAAATGCAATTTTCCTAAATGATGCCAATAGCAGTTTCAGTGGCAGTTTGTCTAACACAGCAAAGCATCATGTTTGTCTAGTAACATATTCAAATTTATTGTATCTGGGGACAGAAATCATATATAAAAAGTCTCAAGGGGATAGCTGTCAGCAAGTGTGAGAGCGTCCAGGTGGCTTTGACTGGTAGAAAACTTTTGGGCATTGAAATGGACTGTGGCAGGAGATATCAGGGCACTTTGGCTAGATGAAAGAGCATCGTTGAGTGTATGTGGAATAATCAGAAAGCTGCTGGGGAGTATTGATTTGAAGCAGGAAGGTGCTGTTGGTGCCAGATGCTTCAGTTCATCAAAACTAAGGAAGTTTTGCTTAATTGAAGAAGGGTATAAAGCAGAACTTGGTATGCAGGATGAAATCCGAAAAAGAGCCCCTAGTATCCTGGGCTCAAAACCAGTATATGTGTGTTTGAGAAGACATCAGGATTCTGGGGCGATAAGAGCCACCTGTTTACTAACCAGCAATCAAAACAGGCATGGCAAGTGAGTTACTGTAAACAGTAGGATTCTTCATGCTTCAGCTTGTCTGAGACTGTCACACCCAATTGTATTTATCTCCTGGACAATTTGTAGCGCCAGCGCTTACTGGAAAACATGTTTTGCATGAGCTGTTTGCCTTCCAGGAGCAATCCCAGAGTTTGCTGCTGGTTCCCTTGGTAATTCTCATCCTGTCATCTTTTTGAATATTGTTTACCATACCTGGAGCAGCTATTCATAAAAACCTCTTACCAGATTCACTAGATGTGGGTTCATTGCCATTTACCTATAGACGTATTTGGTTTTCAGCAGCATAATGCACACCTCCATCACATGCATTTCTTATGTATCTAATAACATGTACATTACTGGAACAAAAGTTCCTCAGCAACAGTTTTTAATACCTTCTGGCTTTTCTTGTTGTGCTAAAACCACATATTAATTTTAATTAAAGAGATATTGTAATGAGAATAGGGGCTGTTTTGTGCAGTATTGTATCTTTGACAATGGAAGGAAAGTTTGCATCTCTAATTAAGCAATAATACTGGAAAATAACCTGGTTAATAATTCAAGTGACTTACAAATTCAGGTGCAACATTAAGTGATTTTTGTATTGGATTCTCAAACTACCTACTGGTACTGCAGTCATGCTAGATGCTTTGAACAGGAGTACACAAATACATGCTTTTTTTTTTGCCTTTTTTTTTGTTGTCTTCTTCATAATCTTGAGAAAACTGATAATTTATCAAATAGCTTTTTAATTTTCCAAACTAGAATGCCTAGTTACATGAGATTGATTGGTGAGAAATTCCCTTGTACTTGTTCTACACCTTTCCAACTAGAGCAGGTCAGAGGGTGGTGAAAGATTGTTTCTTGTCCATCTATTGTTTCAAAACTAGATCTGCTCTTCTTACAATCTTGCAGGAGTGGATGAGTCTTAAGCTCACTGAAAGAATTATGCTTGGTTTTTTGCTATTAACAGGCCAACCTCTGATAACAGGCGCCACAACATGCGGGAGCGGGTGCCCACTACCAACGAGAAAGGAAGCCTGTCCATGGAATCCACCAAGGAGACCCGGTACTGTGCTGTCTGCAACGACTATGCTTCAGGCTACCATTATGGGGTCTGGTCTTGTGAGGGCTGCAAAGCTTTTTTCAAAAGGAGTATTCAAGGTAATAAACTGTTCAAGTGAATCACCTTTACTGTTGAGGAAAATGTGAAGCTACCTGAGATTGCAGCCTGAGCCAATGACAATGACATTTACTGGGTTTTTAGTAGCAGCTACTGTGTTTTCCTATGTATTTTTAGCTCTGTATCAGGTGAAAGATTCTAGCAGGTATGTAATCCATTGTTACTTAGTCCAAGATTCATGAGAGAAAGAAAAAATTCTCTGTGTTCTACTTGGCTTAGGTATGCCTGGCCATGGAGGCAATGAGAAATTTAATTTAGAAATCTGTACTGGACCAAGATGACCACTCTTTCAGGCTATGTCTATCTCTTTTCTGAGATTAAGTTCTGATCCAAACCAATTTCTTTTTCTGAGAATTGCTTCTCAGGTGAAGATTATTTCATGTTGATTGATTAATAAATCTTAATTTATTTTTCCATTAGCAGGATGGTTCAATCTAAATGTCTACTCCTTGAAGATATGAGATGTCTGTTGGGAACCAATATTGAAAAAGAATGTTTCCTTGATGAAATAGTATTTGTATCTGTCAGCAAAGCAGGGCTTTGAACTATACACAGAGTGGTTTAGTTCACACTCTTGTTATGGCTAAAAGAATACTGTGCAAGGTGTCCAGCGGAGTAAAAGTCATCTAACAGAAACAGTGTTAATTACCATGACCGAGATAATTCTTGATTTAAATGCCTGTCTCTCTGTGGAATTAATACTTTTTAGTTTTACTCAACACTTCCTAAACTGAGTAAAAAGTATATATATGATTCTGCTGAAAAATATGGGCATTGTTCAGTGTCTGAGTCTTATTTTGGAGAAGAAAATAAAACAGGTTTCTTCCTTTCCAAACAGAAAACTGATAAAGTGGTATGCTTTTGTTAGGTTTCTGCGAGATTTTTTTTTTTTTAAATCTCTATGTGGTACGTGGGCACAAAAATTCCTGTTTTCTTTTTTGAAGTGAACATAGTGAGGAACAGTTTTTACCTCTTAGCAGGTGTGACTATTGCCTATTTTGTTGCATGACTACAACTGAAGTGACTCAAATAAGACTTCCAGCATTCAACTCAGACTTCTCCCCACCTTAAAAAAAAATAAAATAAATGAAAGATTGTGGCGTAGACATTAATAAAATTATTTCCATGTCAGTGATTACCTAACAGCTACTTACATTTCTGCTTTTTCAAACTCATTAAAATGACTTTAGAACAGAGAGTGGTTGCAGGCAGAGGTCAATATTAAGCAATAAGAAAGTGTGATATGCTTTTGTCTTAGCATCAGAATGATTTACTTACACTTGTGAGAAGGGTATAACAGCTCCCTTGTGGAATGTCTTTAATCATTTTTCGTTTTAACTTTCCCTCACTAAATCAGAGTTATTGTTAGAATTTTAAAATTCTGTCCCTGTACTTTGAACTTAACTAAGTCAGCAACAAAGTGAAAATTGAAATATTCATAAGAAAAATTAAGAGTTATCAAGTAGTTGTGCAGCACAGATCTTCAGCTTCTGTCCATTATGAAAGAAGAAATTAATCTGACCTTTTAATTGAATTCCACAGTTTTGCTGCTAGCACTTAGATGGTTTTGCCCTAGTCTTCATATGGACAAATGTTGTGGTCCTGACAATGTTATCTATTTGTGCTACAGTACATGCTAATTAGTAAATTTAATTCTTGCTATAATCATAAGTTTGACATAATTTTGAAGTAGGTAAGCTTTAAAAATATATATCTTAAATTTCCAGTATCACATAAAATGTTTTTCTTGATCTTTAAGTAACGTTTGCTCTAATTTAAGAACATGGCTTCTTGTGCTGTCCCTTATGAGCATGAAGAGGCTTATTACAACAACCTTTTACATAGTTGAAGGCTGTTACCATATCTTTCTTCAGTCTTCTCTTTTTTTAGACTAAACAAACACACTTCTTTGTAGACTTCTGATCTTGCTTATTAAACTCTTTTGTGCTTTCCCCAGTTGATCCGCTTCTTTTTGTGGTTAACAGCTATCATAAAAAACTGCATCCACTAATATCAAGAATGCAATTCAAGAATGTGAGTATTCATGAGAGAAGTGTGGTCACTTGATCACAGATGGTATGAAAAGTCCTCTAAAGGACTTTTGAAGTCATAGGTATACAGTCTTGATGACTTAAGGGAGTTTCAGGATTTCCCAGTAGATCTGGAAGCAATTTCTACCTCAGCAATTACATGTTCTTGTTGGACATGTGCCCAATTTATGAAAATGACAGTATTTTTAGATTGAAAATACAATCAGATATCAAATACAATCAATGATCAGATACCTAGGAATGAATGCTACTAATCTGTAGATATATATGTAGAAGAATATGTGAACTAAATATTATTATATCTGCATTATATATATGATATGCATTTCTAAAAAAGGGTCAAAAATTTCCTGTGAATAATATGATTAAATTGTACTGAGATACAAAGGACTTGCTTATATAAACAAAAGTAACACAGAAAGCTTTCAGCAAAGATTTTTGTTCCTGTTTACAATGTGCCTCTCTTTGAATGCAAGATAACCCCCCTTTCATGCTTTGCTGTCCTATATTTTACAATACATAGATAGTATGAAGTGATTGGTCATTGTTATACTTCTCATCAAAGATTTTTTAGGAGGATTGCTATAATGAAGTTTGATGTTCTGAGCTTACTGTAGTCAATCATTCTATATGGTCCTTAATATACCCACAGAAAAAAGTGGGTACAGACATGAAGAATGAACAAGATGTAGGGGGTAATCCATTAACTTCCTATGTATCTGTTCTTGTCAGTGAAGGTATCTCTGCTTATTTACATAAGGATATACTTAAATTTGGGGAAAACTCATATGTACATTGGACCTTACCTGACACAGAGATGAATAGCTTCATTTTCATCTAGGGGAGCTGGAATGGTTCTGGAAATATTTTGTGAATTTTAAATGCCAAGTTGTTTCTCTTTGCTGTCAAATGGTTAAAGCTTAAAATGCAACCTGGATTAGTAACTGTCTTTCAGTACATGTAACGGCTCAGTTTAGTTTAGGCAACAGATGGTTGACAGAAAAGCTGGGCTGTCTCCTGAAGCTGCCTGTGTCAGTCTGTTAGTTTCTGTCCCAGAAGTGATTTGGGACCTTGTTTTGAGAAAACTCTGTGCAGACTGATATTAGTGTATAATGTTTCATGGGAGAAAACCAAGAACACTATGTTGCTTGGTGATAGAAGGGTGCTTCATTCTTTGTACAGCATATATAGCCTTCCAGAGTGTACTTGGTCAACTGACTTGAATCCAGAACCATAACAAGCAGTCACATCACAGCACACTGTCGCTGTCAAGTATTTATGAATTGTAAGACCAAGTAGGTCCATTAGGTTATCAAGGCTGATCTTCTTTCAATATAAGCTTTGTATGCTATCTGTGTAAAAAGCCCACTAACTTCTTGGAGGTAAATGTTTTAGAGGATGTCCTGCCTTTACCTGTGGGCTCAAAAGCTTTCTTACAATGATTGCTTATTCTAATGATTTTTTTTTCATCTCCTAAAAATTACATTTATAATTTGAATTACTTTGGCTTTTGCATAGTGCCGACAAACTAGTATCTCTCTCCTGTAGTATCTCTCTCCTGTGGGAAGTTCTTGTAAGTTAAATTGTTACTATCACATCACCTTGGTACCATAAGTGAACTAAAATGTTTCTATCATCTCCTGCTGTATATCTTTTTATCTTCTGAATCCTTTTTTTTTTGCACTTTTTCTGATCCCCCCCATGCCTGTAATAGCCTCTTAAAAATTTGGATGTAAGGGTTGGATGAAGTGTTTCACGACCAACCTTAGAAATGCCATTTACAAATTAAAAATCCCCTTGTGACTCACACATTTTTCCTCTATCCTTCCAATTCTCTTGTTTCTTGGATAGGCACCAAAGGGTACGGGACAGGCGGAAATTACTCATACCATCTCTGACACACATCCAACAAATGCTTGCATATGCGGAGCTAAGAACCCCCAGTGGGATCACAAGGGATTCAGAACAAATGAGTGGTAATGCTTTACACTGGAGCGTATCTTGATCTCAGAATTGCTGAAATATTTTACAAATCCCTAAGTTCTACTTCCCTGCCTCCGTCATATGCCTTTCTGATGTTTTCCAGGTGTACCTTCTCTGCCTTTTCTCGCAGCTGTATGCTTAGCAAATATATAATATATTTCACAAATATTCAGTTAAGAATTACTGCATGATGGGAGGAAGTACCAGTCCAAAAAGAATAGGTTGGCATATGAGAATGGATGAATAGGCATGCTGAAGGATTCCAGAGGCCTGCAATTAATGTGCTGATCACAGAGATATAGCAGTCTCCAAAGTGCAGGAATTCCTGAAGCAGGGAATTATTTTAGTTTTGTAGCTTGAACATGGACTTTATTTAACAGCTATGCCTTTGTCTGATCACCAAGCTGGAGAGTTTTGGCAGTAGATTTTGAGTGTTTTCAGTTGTTTTAACTTCACAGTGATAGAGCTGTACTTTGTCAAAAGTATGTAGTTCAAACTTTAATGCTAGCAGTAGTGGTAATATATATGTATTTTCATCTGATTTAGAGAGATTTTAACACCTAATAAGTGGGTGTTGAGGTAATGCTGCAATGCAGCAATTCCATATGGTCAATTTAGGAGGTTTCTGAGATCTTCCCTTTAACTTTCCGTTACTATCTTCTGCTTTCATGGTACTTTTGTAATCTCTTTGATAACAGCTGCAAATACTGCACAGATCCTGCAGCCAAGAAGACAGAAACACCCTAATAAGACCACTTGTACACTGATTCTATGAGTTATCAGCAGAAAGATTAAAATTACAAAACGTGAACTCAAGTGAGACTAATAGAGGACATCAGAGCCAATAAACACGGTGGTGCAGACTAGTATCTAGTCTCAGGGTGGAAAACACACGGTTCCAGTTTGAAAGCTTAGGTGACTGTAGTACAAAGGCTAGAAAATCTGTGTGGGAAGTCCACCAGGGTTTAGCCATAATCTGTCTGCTCTAACAGTCTGTGTTCAGACAGGTTCTTCTGAAACTTCTTTTGGTTTATTTTTGTGGTTTAGTAGTTTTTCGTTAGAGTTCCTTGCGTTAAACCCATGCTCTGATCTTTGTCCTCTAATGTGTATTTTTAATGTCAGTACTCTAATTGATGGTGATCTTGTTTCAGAAACTTGGGTTTTATTGAAAAGCAAGAGTCAATACCTCTTTTTTTCTAGTAAAGCAATTTTGCATGTGATACTTTTCCAGTGAATTTCAAGTACAGTGTTCAGCATGGATGTGACACTGACTTAAGATGTTAGCATCCAAGATACTGTTTTATTTTTCACAGTCCAAGCAAATTCAGGCTAAGCAAACTTAGGGCTGCAGTGGGCCTTGAGCAGTAGTCCATCTTTCTGTCCTGTGATAGGATTAACTGTTGCCTATTCCTCACTTATGTTTATCGAACAGCATCTTGAAAACCAGTAACCTGATCCAGTGTTTTCCTTATCTCTGAAGGCTACTATAAAATCTGAATCTTCCTTGCTGTGGGTTAAGCTCACCACTTATTTTCCTGTCTGTCATGGCACAGAAAACAAATTGTTCTCTTTCCATCTGCAACAGTTTTTAAAGCATGGAAGATTGATATATACTTTAAAAAAATAAATTATTCTGGCTTACCTAACCTGAAGAAACACAGTTTATTGAACCTTTTTCCATAAGTTTTGTTTTCTGGAATTCTAATCTTCTAGTTGCTGTACTTTGGAGATTCTATACTTTGTCCTGGTTTTGGTTTTGTTTCTATCTTGATTTACTTCTATATGCTGTTTTATGAGTACTGAACAGAGTAATAGTATTACCATACAAGCCCAGTCAGTGGTAGTTATCTGCATCTATTATACTGCGATATTTGCCTTATTTACAAAACCATGACACTGTTCACTCATAATCAGTCCGTGATGCAAAGTAAACTTAAGCATCTTTTCTAGAGAAGAAACCACTTCTTTCCCTTGTTGCTTTGTGCATCTGATTATTCCAGTTTTAATGCAGTGATTTATACTGATCCTTATTTTTGTACTTTTTTTTTTTTTTCCCCTCATATGCTATCTCCAATTTGCCAAATAATTTAGGATTCTTATCCTGTAGACTTCTGCTATTTATTTCAGATTTATTTCTCTCTAACTATCAGAGTAGTCTGGTCTTTTCGCTGTTCTTCTAACTCATATAAATGTCATCTACAAATTAATAACATTTAATAAAATAAGCACTGCATTGCCCATCAATGAGGAAAGTACAGTATAGGACTGGATCCAGGACAGACACCATGGAGCCTCATTCAGTATCAGCTTCCATGGTAACAGTGAACTCTGATAGTTGTTCCTGAGACTGGTTTTCTGAAATCATCTAAACTATATATTCCTAGCTGACGTATGAAATGTCACCCCAAGCAATACTGAAAACCTCTCTCAAGTTGGGCAACATGCTTTACTGGAAAGTAAAGCACTGATTGTTGCTTAGCACTCATTGTTACCTGGAGCTGATTGTTGGCACCAACAGCTGTGCAGCACTTATGGTTGCTCACACTTCCTATAGCCATTTAAATCTCTCATGCTTGCTCCTCTCAATGCCTGAGCAGTGTCAACCTCTCTTGGGAGAGCTGCTGGCTCTTGACAGGGCCTTGGGTCTCACTGCTGCCTCTGCTGTTGTGCCTCAATGACTGAGTATTACTTCATAGCACTTCATCATCAGATCAGCCAGCAAAACCCCTCTGAAAATGGTATTTTGTATAACAAGTATTTAATGAGTATTTAATTTGGAAACTTGTGATATTCCCAGCTTGTGATGTTCTGAGCCCAGCAACATATCAAAATATTCACGCAGAAAAAAGAAAAAATAAGGAAAAAAAGAGCTTTTTATAAATTACAAGAGAACATGTTTGTTTGTCCAGCAGGAAAGTGCTTAACTTTTCCACTTGGTTTTAGAAAATGTAAAGGAAAATAAATATGTTTCTGTAACCTCATTTAGCTCCGGTGAGTATACTGATTTTAACCACCTCTGTTAGTTCCACTCCCACAAACTTCGAGACTTTTTGTAGGTTACGTTGTCCTTTGTAGTTGTGTTTGAAAGGCAGAAATCAAACTAGAGAGAGCTGTGTAAGACTGTTAAAGTGATAAATGTACTAGAAGTACATGAAGTGATCTTTGACATGATTTATTTCTAAAAGGAGACTATTAGCAAAATATACTGAAGTATGTGTACTAGTTCAGAGCAATTGTAAAAGAAGTAGCATGACAATTAAGTGCTGGTAACACTTAACAATTTAGTAACAAATGTAGTAAATACCTTTTCTGAATCCTTTGAATAAAATTACACATTTTTCTCAAATATTTTAATTTAGTCACAAATTGTTGAATTAGTTGGGCTGACTTTGTTACAAGTGAGTTACTCCCCATTCTAAAATGTGATAGGAAATATGCAGGAAAACAGACTAAGATATTTTTTTTGACCCTTCTGGTTATAAAATGTATGAACCTTATATAAAGATCATGTAGGGTATAGACATACATCAGTAAATGAAAGAAGAGAATAAATTGGTGTTTCATTGCCTGAAAAGGTTTTGCATAGGTAGAAAAGAGGCTTTTTGTCAAAATACTGATATTAAAGATCAATATATAGATTTAACAAACTGGGAGGTGACTGTACCACAGTTTCAGTTTCACAGATGTCAATGCAGAAAACTCTGTTTAGAAATGCCTATGTCCACTGCACACTCTGTGCAGCGAGAATCCTGTTCTCTCCATTCCCCTTTCAATAAAATATAGATACCGGCACTTCCTTTACAAGGATACTGTGTGGATATATTGTAGCTTCTTGCAATATTTATGATACCAGGAAAGACTCAGGTACCAAAGATCTACATATAAAATAAGACTAGCTAATTTTATTCAGTAAGTCTCATCACAATCCAAACCCTGAAATTATATCTGGAAGAAAAATAAAATTATCTTAATTTTCTTGTTGCTAATGATTGAATTTCAAGTTCACAAGAGTAATTTGCAATATTTTAAACTTTCTGGCCTCTTTATATTAGCTGTACGAGTTTTCAGTAATAAAATTCCACCCATTCCCATTTTAGCTCAAATAAACTAAGAAGCTAAAAATACAAGAGATTTCATTCAAAGTCTATGGGAATAAGGTAGCCACGGCTTGCCTACAACTGTCTGAAAATGCTTTTTGTCTCTGGAGGGATCATATTAAGATGATTGTGAGTAATATACTGTGGGAGTTTTTTCCTTTAACACAGCTCTTGGTTTAATCATGTGCCAAGGATTTAAAACAATTGTGATATATCAGATTGGGAAACAGAAACTGGATGTCACGCTCTTGCCAGGTTTTGTAGAGACAGGGATCTGGATTGGCATCATTTTTTATTTGTCATGAGGAAAAAATACGCTCCTATTTTTCTACCTGGTCTAAAATTAAAAAAAGATGGGAATGGAGTTGGGGTAGAACATGGAGTCATAATCCTGAAATAGCAGATGAAACACTAATTGAAATTGTAGGACTAAGATCGTTAATGAAACCTTTGAAATTATCTGCTGGAGGACATAACAATTTTATATTTATAAACTTAAATAATGTTTTACTTTCTATATATAACCCTTTCTCAGTGTATATGTTCATGTATTACTGAACTGGTGCGATGGCAGCAATGCCCATTCTCATTTTTCTCTCTTCATGTTTTCTGTCAGCTGAAACAGTATATGAAAAGGTTTAAGGAAAGGACATTATCGTAATAATTTGGCTTGAGTTAACAGCTCATGTGAACAGTGCTGTAGATATGTGAAGTCAAGAAGATTACACTAGAAGCTGAACACTCAGTGTGGGAGCTACATGACACAGCTCAAGGGCATAATACAGGGTATATAGATTTTAACCTTTCCTTCTTTCTCATTGTCTAGTGGTTGTATGATCTTTATTTCTGAAGTACATGTAGAATGAGGACTTCCTTACTGCATGCAAATGAAGTATACTCTATAATCCTCCATGCTCTTTTCCTTATTGTCACATGTAGTAATGTCATCACAGTTTAAAACCAGAAAATTATTAATCTTTTCAGCAGTGCTGGGTAGTTGCTAAGAGAGCCAAAGTTCCAAATCCAAAGGCCTTGTGTGAGGGTAATTAGTCTATGAATTGGAGCATCTGTGCTTATAAGGGGCTTAGACATAACCTTCTGTTCTACCATGAAACCTGTTAGGAAAATTGAGATTTTTAGAATCAGTAAGTGCAGTTTTACTGGGACACTTGAACTTTGAATTCAACATTTGATCATATTCGGTTGGCATATGCAATGTTCAGATGCTTTTTTCTTTCTTACTGTTTAGGCTCTTCTTTCCAAGGTTTTGTTCTTTGTCTGCAGTCTTTCCACTCACCATTTGGTTGGCATCTTAAGGTGTGGATAAAGTCTACACCCATGGGTAATGGCTAATGTGACAGATGCCTTAGACAGATAGATGAAGAGCAGTTAAAGAAATGTTGGTGGCATGAGGATTGAAAATAAAAGAATAAAGTAAAAGTGTGTATTAGTATAAGGATGATAATTATTACTGGCTTTGAAATGTACAATAAGTCAATTCACCTTCATCAGTATGTGTCATGCAAAATTCACCTGCCAAAAATATTCCTTTATTGGCTTTGTAGAATTGTTGTTAAGGATTCTTAAGCTGCCATGCCAACATGTTGGTTTTTTGTTTGTTTTGGTTGTTGTTTCTGTTCATGTTTGTTGAACAACTTTTGTACTGCTGAAGCTGATCATTCTCTCAGGCTAATCCTGATGGTACTGGAATATGTCTACACATTTAAGAAAAAAACTATTTCTGTTTTATGTTAATCGCTGTTGATATACTAATATGACCCCAATTTTCATCCTTATTGGTCAAGGACAAATGAACTCAGCTTTTCAAAGCTGCAATTCAGTTAAACACTCAAGTATGTACTTTAACCATGTGTACAGTGTTGCGACTACTTGCTAAAAGTACGCAGATGCTTAAATGTTCTGCTGGATGTAGTAACACTTAACTTTAAAGAAATATGGAATATTTTGCTGCCTGAAGCCCTCACAGATAAATCATCTGCCTACTATGACTCAAACATTCGCTGCTGTTGAATATACCAAGGCCCTGAGAACCCTTAGACAGCAATGAGTCTCTGAGCATAAATATTAGCCACATGACTCATGGTGACGAAAGTCAGACTGCATGTGCAGTAAGAAGCAGCTCTGATTACAAAAGACTGGCTTAGAATAAATTCAGAGTGATCCCAATATCAGAATGTTCCCAATATCAGAAATTATCTTCTTGCTGACACTTTGCTTTCTCATCCTTCCTGCCTCCACTGCTGTTTGTTATCATACAGATTGTCACGTCTAAAATTAGTGCTTTGAGAAAAGAGCCAGATCTTCACACCCTTAGCATATAATAAAGTGTTATAAAAATACTTAATGTTAGTTTTACTGTTTTAAAATATACGATGTGTGACAGATCATAAGAAAAAGACCACCCCTCCTTGGGCTCCTCCGTTAGCTCCCTTTAACTGATCCTTTTATAGCTCATAGCAATGTAAGTCATACAAATGGAGGAGGTTAAAATTAGGAGCTGTACTCTATTGAAATTGCTGTGTTTAATTTTGTGCAAGTTATCCAATAATTTATTTAAAAAACCAAAACAAAACAGTAAGACAAAGCAAAAAAGTAAGAGTTGAAGGGCATGTGCTTCTCTTTATCATTATCAGTGATCACTAAAGACATTTCTTACTCGCAGTATTCCTGCGATGCCAACTACCCAGTTGGCTTAATTAACCTTTTTCTAGCATATACTGCTCTTTGGATACCATGAAATGAAATGCAGGGCAGCTGAGTGCCTCTTGATATGTCCTACCTTGATGATTCTCACCAGTAAGAAATCCCTTGTAGTAAGTCAGATTGTTCACAGTCAACTTTGCAGAGGAATGAACTTTAAGGATAAACTACAAGGCAGAATAGTTAAAAGACAATTCACTTTATAACAAAGTTATTGCATTACGGTATTTCACTTTAAATCTTGATTTTGTGTGTTACATATTACTTAATTCTTATGAGAAATATCAATTGCATTATCTTCTTCCTAGATTTACAACAAATATGAACTCTAACCAATGACATTACTATGGCACTCATAATCTGAAGAAGCATGCCCCTCACACATAGATCTTACTTTTTTGCATTCAGAATTTTGCAGGTTTTATTCTGTGAAGTCTGTCAAGCACTTTGAAAGAAGAGTGGATTGTCTAAGGTGCAGGTTATACGCATGAAACAGACTAATTATGCTAACCTTTAAATATTTAAGACAAAAATTTTCAATGTAAAAATATGAATCATGATAATTTCAATGAGGAATGGAGCTCTGACACAAATAAGATTAGGTTTTGTACTATTATTGGTCAAACCAAATGCCTATTCCCAATTGCTTGCAGTCTGTACAGCAAAATCTAGGTTCAGAGAAAAGGAAAGGTTATCCTTTGCCTGAAAGGATAAGCACTGTGAAAATGGATGGCTACCCTGCTGATACTGATTCCACTCGAATTTTGGTTATTGCATACTGCCACTTTTATTTTTTGAGAGTTGAGCCTTGTGAGCATCAGCCAGTCAGCAAAGGTCATAAACATGTGTCCAGCTTTGATTTAAGTGGGAACATTTAACTGCTTATTTTATAGAGAGCTAAATGCTGTCCTGAATTATTTGTGAATTCAGAGCCTGCAATAGTTCCCCTTGTGAATTTGCCTTTTAACTTCATTAGGATGAAGATAAAATGCTCTATGAAAGCTGTTGTTTTCAAAAAGAGCAGTTAAAGTTTTCTGTCTTTCTTTCATGTTATTTCAGAACTTGGTTTATAAAACAGCGCTGGTGATTGAGGTCAGCTGCTACAATCTTTTGCTGCTGTTTAGTGTGATCTAATAAAAGAGCATTTTCTTTAAACATAGCTTTCCCTTTTCCCCTGTGTCCTGAGTTACCGGCTGGGCTTAAACCACGACAGCCTGTAGATACCGCATTTTCGCATGGTTGAGGCTGGTTTATTTTTGACTCTTTTTTTCTTTTATTTTTCTCTTTTCCCTTAGATGTGAAATGTTTCAAATCAGCCATAAAACAGTCTGTGTCCTACCAGAGTAACTGAAAATTAAAATGGTCTTTCATGCTGAGGCTGAGGTAGTGTTTCCATTCCACCTTTTTACCTCAGTCCTGGAGCAAAGCCTGTGAATTCGGATTTATCCACTATTACACTGTTCTGTTGGGTAGAGCTAAAAAATAATAATTCTGTCTATTTGAGACAGTTTGTAGTCAGCCATCACTATATTAACAAGTTCACAGTTTGGCTGCTTGTTTTGATTGGATCCCAGTTATGTAGCAGTAGAGAGAAGATGTTCCTGGTGTAATGTGATAGTAATTTTTACTCTATTTTCTAATTTCTAGTCAAGGATAGATGATTTGATGAGACCAAGGCCTCTGTCAAACCTCAGCCCTACTCTACCTCAAACTGATTCCTTGACCTGAAAGAAGGAACAAGCAATTCTGCAGTAAAATTATTTTGTTGTGTGCTATAAATTAGCTGTTTTTCGATGAATGCAGAGCACCAATAGAATAATTTTGAGTAGTCTTTTTTGTCCTTGCTAAACTTTGTCTGTGGTTGGAAAAGAATTTTATGGCAGATTGAAGCATACGTTTTGTAAGAGAAAATTGGAATAGAGGCTTGTGGACAGTAACAATGTATAGTATGCTGAAAATGTTTGTAATGAGAATTGAGAGGTAGAGGGTAATAATGAGAAAATGGAACACTGAAGGCAGAGGTATCAGCACCAAACTTGGTTGCGCCATGTGATAATTTAAGAATTTGTTGTGACAAACATTTTTTGCATGTATCAGTAGACATGAAATTAGGAAATAGAGACTAAAGCAAAATTAATTACTGGTTGTTGCTTCTATTTAATGTTGCTGCTGTTTGTTTCTTAATTGCCCTAGATTGCAATAGGTATCAAAAATGTTCTGTGCATAGGCCTTTTTACTTCTATAAGTGCCTAACATTTTGTGCAGTCTATTGGTTAAACATCAACACAGGCACATGGACCAGATAGCATTGTATTTCTCAGTCTAAGCGGAAAGAAGTCAAGGGATATGTTCTTATTAAATGATCCTCTTTTCTGACTGCTTTAGCTGTTCATTATTTTAATTGTCTACAAAGGTGTAATTTGTGCTTTTAATAGTACTTTTAAAGAACTTTGGATTCGATGTATTGTGCGTAGACGTTAGTTTCATTATCCATATCAGTATTGTTATGATAGACTATGATGATAACCCTAACTCCTTCCTGAGATGTTGGATGCTGTACTAAATACTTAATAAAAAGTAAGAGGGTGTTATAGGGAGATTTGCTGTGTCTGTGTATAACTGTGTCCTTACTTTCCCTCTGGTTTTACAGGGCACAATGACTACATGTGTCCTGCTACTAATCAGTGCACCATCGACAAGAACAGAAGAAAGAGTTGCCAGGCTTGCCGACTAAGAAAATGCTATGAAGTGGGCATGATGAAAGGTGGTATGTACTCAGTAATCCACAGATCCTCAATGTTGGTGTCTGCCTTATTTTTTACCTTTATTGGACGGCTGATACGGTTCTTAAAGGAAAAAGCAACTGATTTTATTGAGCGGAAGTGTATTAAAGAGCTGTTAAATAAAAACTTAAATCTTTCCACATACTATGTTAATAATCTTGCGCAAATTTGCATCAGAATTAATAGGAGCATTTACTTCAATGGAATTAAGATTCTTCTGTTAATTTTTAAAATTTGTTATGGTTTTAATCTCTTATGGTAGACTCCAGATCATGGTGAATGAAACTTAGCCCAATATTTAGTAGCATTTGGCAGTTCAGTGTGAAAAGCACTGGTAGTCTCAGATCAGTCCATTTTAATGAAAATAAACTTCTGAATATGTAATACTTGTTCTGAAAGTTCTGGAAGGGAAAGGCAGTTCCTCTATACCAGTACTGCACACATTTTATATATAAATTAATTTAACCCAACAATATTGAAGGCTCACTCATTCTATAGAAACAGAAAAACTACGGTTTCTTGAAACATATGTATATAATAATGATATCAGGGAAGAAGAATCAGACACTGAGGATGATCAGAGGGCTGGAGCACCTCTTCTGTGAAGACAAGCTTAGGGAGGTGGTTTTGTTCAGGCTGAGGAAGAGAAGGCTCTGAGGAGACCTTATAGCACTGTTCCGGTACTTAAATGGGCCTACAAGAAATATGGAGAGTGTTTTTTCACAAGGGTCTGTGACAGAATGAGGGGGAATGACTTTAAACTGTCATTGAGGAGATTTAGATTAGATATTGGGAAGAAATTCTTTAGCATGAGGTCAGTGAGACGCTGTCACAGGCTGACCAGAGAAGTTGTGGCTGCCTTATCCCTGGCAGTGTTCAAGACAGGGTTGGACGGCAATTTGAGCAACCTGGTTTAGTGGAAGATGTCCCTGCCCATGTCAAGGGGGCTGGAATTAGTTGATCTCTAAGGTCCTTAAAGTAAATAAAATTATTTATATACTCAGTATTTAACTTTTAGAGGCAAAATTAGAAATGCATGACAATACTGAACAATTGCTATGGTGTGTTCTTGGATGGAAGACTTCTTTTGTAACATAGCTTTAGATCAATTATGATACAGGGCTTTTTCATCTATGTTATAGTACCTGGTGTTTGTCAAAAGCGAAGAGAAATTTGTGGTTTGTTTGTTTGGGTTTTTGTTTGGTTTTGACTTTTTTGTTTTGGTTTGTTTTTTTTTTTTAAACTAAATTCCCAATTTGCAGACAAGCAGATCAGGTGCATAAATTCTGCCTGCTCCTTGAAGATCACTAATAGTGGACTGAAGTCCATTACTGGTTCATTGGCAAGAGTAAGAATATTTATTTTATGAAGTCTGGGAAAAAAATCTTGACATCCCTCAATTACAGGTTATAGATCTGGCATCCCTGCAAATAAGATATCCAAGGAAGGTAGAGATGATGTGGGATGAAGTAAAGCATTCAAGGCACTGCTGGAGTTATTACCAATCCAGTATTGTTCATGTAGCTGTGGGAAATAGTAATCCTTTTCTTTAGGTAGTACTAGATGATATTCTGTAATATTTCATAGTTCTTTTGATTGTATCTTTGAATTTAAATAATCTCTTTTTTCATATTGAAGGATTTGCCTTGTTTAAAGATATGCATTCTATCATACATTTGAAAAATACTCAGTTTTGTCATATGTCACTTTGTATCTATCTTCACAATTTGCTTATGATGATATGCACTTTAGACATAAAAGAAAACAGCTGTAATCTTCCTTTTCTCTCAGTGTAATCCCAGTTTTCCTTCTGCATTGATCTTAATAAATTTTCAAAGCTACTAACTTGTGACTTTTATCTATCATGTAACTCCTGAGCAATAGCTGATAATAATTATTAAGTTTCAGTAAACATGGGGAAAGCTAGCCAGAAACTTGACTAAATGTCTTTGGTTAATTTTAACCATAGGTTATAAGCTATGGTTGCTAACATTTTTCTTGTAGAAGGTCACTTAACACAGCATAAAACCATTAATATAATTTTTAATAGAGTGAATTCAACCGAAATATGGTTTTGGGGCTTCATTCAAAAGAAATGCAGGCTTTAAGTGGCTCTTAAGATATGCTGTAGGAACATTTATTTATGAGCTTCTGTGGAAATTTCACCTTTTTATTATTATTACTATTATTATTCCACTGTTCTTTCATTTTCAAAAATTTCTTTTAGTACTGAAGAGTCATTTTCATTCTTTCCTCTTATGTTTGCAAATGTTTTCTTTTGCATTTGTTACTGTGCTGCTTTGAGAGACAATTTGAATGTCAGAATCTCTGCTGATATAGTCAGCATCTGAAGCAGAATTTATAGCTGTTATATTTTGTCCAAATGTTTCAATCTCTCTGAATAAAATAAAATACCTTAAAATTGTATGTTATTACTTAGTCTGTGCACCCCTGTTTGCACAGGAGGATAAAATGCTCACATGCATTAAGCTCCTTGTAATTTCTCTCTTTCTTCTGGTTGGATAACAGAGAAGAGTAACCTTGGTTTTGTTTGTGATCCACTGATGCTTTCTTGAAGATTGTTTCTGTTCTGGTTTGAATTCTGGAGAATTATATTCCATCTTATTATTTCATGTGATGAGGGCAGGGGCCCAGCTTCCAGATGGAGTTCTTATAGCAGTGGCAGTCCTGAAGCTCCAACCATACCTATGGTCCAGGTGATCTATGCTCCAATACAGATCTAGTTTTCCATTTTCATTGCTTTAATGGCTTTCTGATGACTTGGCTCAAAAGACCTCATTGTCTGAAATCAAAATCGCCTCATTTTTTTTTTGTTATTTATTAATTATTTTTATAGTGTGGTAAATTAATTATTTTTAGCATACTACTTTCTTCCCCTCCTTTCATGACTGACAAAGCAGATTAATCAAGTGCTCTGTGGGATCAGAGTGCCAGTGGAATTAGTGGGCTATGATGAAAGTTTGTCATAATATTTAATGATAGATCTTTAATGAAATATTACTTATGTGCCTAGTAGTCTATGTTTAGCTACCCTGGGACTTACATAATTCTGCCAGCTGTTGAATGCTGATGGTTTACCAGCTTCAAGTTGCGTGAAATATGGCAATCAAGGATTTGAATGCTCATGTGCTAGATCCAGACAATGATTATGTATGTGACCCAGGGGTATTTACTGTCTTTGAACAGCTTGAAATTTCATGCTGTAGAGAAAAGATTCCGAGTGTTGTTTCCTGTGATAATGAAATTACAGCATTCCAGCTCATTTGAGGCCTACACACTTCACTGTTGCCCTCACAAAATACCTGAGAACCCTTCAGAGACTACTGCGGTACAGAATATGAAATACCAGTTTGTGTTTGCTGTAACAGTGTACTTTCCTGTGTGACAAGTGCTTATAGAAATGTTCATTGTCTCATTGTGATTAAAGTCTAGAGCTTGGAGGTTTTCAGTTTTCCTTTACATTCTTTTGAAATAGTTACCTACCAGTAATCATATGGTAATTCAGTCTGATTCAGTTTGACAGTATTGCTGGAGTTTAAGACTAAGTTTTCCAGGGAAAAGAAAAAAAAAACATTTGGCAACTTTGGCATCTACTCAGAGAAGCACCTTTCTGATTTTTGTCTTTGAATGTAGAGAGCTATGCTTCCTTGCTGAATGCTGTGTTTTTTTCACGCTAAGAGTCTAGAGAGCTATTTAATTCTCAAAAGCAGAGGTAAATCGATGCCTGATGCAATCGCTGGAAGGGCTCCAGACTTTCTTGTTCTCCATGTCATTATCTTTTGATGAAATACTGTATTAAAAATAGGAATTAGTGAATGAAAGAATATGTATTAACAATGTGAAACTATTTTGGTTTATCTGTGGGCAACCTTTATGATATTTATTAGACATACTGTTCTGTACTTGGCTAAATAACTGTGTAGGTAGGGCCTGATATATGTATTAGGAAATGTGCATTTTTAAGATTTAATTAGTGGGCTGAAAACAGGTACTCAAGCAGCATTCAAAGCAGTTTTATGATTTTAGAACAGCCTTCTGGAAAAGAAGATGGAATTGAAACCAGACTTTTCATTGAAATGTCTATTTTTCCTTTTGTGCACATCGAATAATAGAATAGGGTTGGAAAGGACCATAAGATCATCTAGTTCCAACCTCCCTGCCATGGTCAGGGCCGCAAAGTGTATTATTGCCTTTGATTTGTCCCAAAGTATATTCTATGGTTCTGTCCCCAAAATAAGAGAGACCATTGCTGTGAACACTTCTGACAAAAATTCTTTATCTTCCTATTTCACTGCACGGAATTATCTAGGCTAGAAAGAACTCCAGGTCTCTTGTCAAGCCACCTGCTCAGAGCAGTTTCAATATTAAATTTAGACTAGGTTGTTTAAGACCTTTGATACTCAGGTGGAAATGGTACAACCTGTATTTTGCTTATTTATGCTATAGCTAGTTATGCAGGGTTTTTTTAATATTGCATAATTTTTGATGTTTTACTCTTGAACACTTGTATGAGATTGTAAACCTAATTATATCTGTATACTTATTTACATTAGTTTTTTGGCTTTTATATACTTAAAAATTCCTAGTAAGGAATTATTTTAGTTGTGATATTACTTGGGAATAGATATTGCAATGAAACAGTCCACATTTAAATTGCTGATTAATTTTAAATGAAGTCTAAGGTCCTTGCTGTGTCTCCACCTCTGACCTCCACTTGTTCATGGTACAGGTATGTCAGGGTGTCACTGTGTCTTCACTGGTTTTGAGAAACCTATGCAGGTCAGACAGCTGTTGTCTTCTAGCTGAGCCTCAGAAATTCCTAGAGTACTAGAGATTCTGGCACTTTACTAGATTGGGCATTTACACTACAATTCTAGCACTGTCAGTCCTAATATATCAGGCCAAATAGCTTCAATAGCGTAATTAATATACTTAATTTCTAAAATATAGCAGCTACACTTTCTCATTGTCTTTGAGAATTCTACTAGTGGACTCACTCCTAAAACTACTTGGCTTTTTCAAATCATGGTTGATGTATGGTTTCTGTAAAGGTTTTCTTTTGACCCCTGAAATATCTATGGCTTCACTGTAAATTTTGCCTAGTAATGAAACTGTTTCCATACTTACTGTAGCCAAAACTGAATATAATTTGTGCAAGAATGTCAGCACTGTGAGATTCATTTGAATGGTAGATCAATTGAACTTCTCTTGCTTCTCTTTTACATGTCCTCTGATGCTCTTTAAAATGATTCTCAAGCAGTGAGTTATGAATAGTCATTAGAGACCCTAAATTATATTTGCCTGCTTGTTAACATTCTTTTTTTCACCAGGTCTTTAAAAATTTTACATGAAATACATTTTTTTTTTTTATATCATCTGCATTGTAGCTGCTAAGAATACTGTTGCACTGTGATATGTAATATGACTTATCATTGAGTAAAGTAGTGGTAGAGCCAGAAGTTGAATCAGCCCTGATGTCTGCATCCCCTCCACTGTACCTTGTCTCTCCCTCTCGCTCTTAATTGAAGGTAGCCCTGATTATAGAGGAAAAAAAGCCTCAATTTGGGAAGAATGACAGACACTCCTTGAAAAAATAAAAATAAAAATCCAAACAAAATCCAGAAAAACCTTCCCTCTCCAAAAAATTAAAAACAAAAGCTAAAACAACCCCCCCCCCAAAAAAAAAAAACAAAAAAACAAAAAACAAAACAACCCACAAAACTCAACCAAAACCAAAAAATCAAACACGTATGTCCATTAACTTCTCAGGAATAGAAAGAATTACAACATTGAAGGGTACAGACCAAACTCAAATCTGTTATGTATTTGTACTACTGAGTGTCTAAATAGCTTGGTCAGAAATGATACTGTTAAGCTTTGTCACTTGTGGCAGGCCTGCTCAAGATTGAACATTAAATTTTGATTGATTTTTTTAGATTTCAGACAATGTTTCTCATTCAAATTAATTGTCAATCCACCTGGGTTTTCAGCACAATTTACATTTCTGTTTGATTTTCTAAAGAGAGATGGACATGAAATAAGGGGTTTGATTGCCTGAATCATATTCAAAAGAAGGAATTTATTAAGCCTATAAAATTGGAATTTAAAAAGTGGTGTTATTTTCCTATGACCAAATCATGTATTTATGTAGAGAGAACCAAGCAGAAAAGCTCTCAAAATCTCAAAGCTCTTAAAATCACCTTGAGAGAATCTTCATGCCAAGATACATTATAACTTAAGTATCTACACAGAAATCATAGCTTCAGCAATCTCCATCTGTTATAAATCTATAAAAAATGTAATTATATTCCTGACCTCTACTTATGTACAGCAGCAAGAATGACCTTGTTTTTAAAGAAAGCTGCAGGATTTATTTCCAATGATGTATTAAGACTACTGAATTCAGCAAAGGCATGCCCAATGAGATCTATCTGCAAAGCAAAATTATTGTAAGAGGTCATTAGGAGACAGCTACCTTTCTTGCATCCACCTTTTAGACTCTAAATCCAGTTTTGCCTAGATGACACTCAGGTTTGTGTCCATAAGGGAACTGCTGGCTTCTTCACACTGTCTTTTGCAATCACTTTGTTTGGCCTAAGGTGAATGGCACCAAAGTCTGGACTGAGTCCCTGAATTCTTCTCCAGGAATTTAGTAAATCCCTCATCTGTTAGGACATCTGAGAGAGGCCTTTGGATTTCTAATCTCTGCAACTCTCACATCAGTTTCAGAAATGTTCCCCTACTCCCCATGTAAAGGACTTCTGGCATACAAAAGTGTTGTTTCTTCCTTTGTGAATGCTGATGCAAGGGATTCATTTAGCTTCTCTGTCACAGACTATTCCTCTCTTCATGCTCCTTAAATACTGATCACTGACTGACCTATAGACTGACTTTCTGAAGGATGCCTTAATATTTATGAATTCTTTTACTTACCACATTTGTTTGGTCTTTTGTTCTTAAGAAGAGTTATTTTACAGAATGCCAGATATTCTCAAATTTTCAGCACAATTCTTGTGAGATCAATCAGTCTTGAAGAGTATCAGAGCTGTTTAGAAGAGGTGTTTCTAAGCACTTTTGAAATACTCCTTTGATAAATTGACGAAATTATAGTTTATTAATGCTGCAAGGTTGTATATGCGTGTAAATTGTCAAATGCCTCTTTTCATCCGGGGTCTGCTGATGAGGAGCAGAACTGTGGGCAAAGTGCTTCATTTCTAAAGGCTGCTTCAGACTGAAAGGCTAGTTGGTAAACCATTTACTAATCATTGTTTCCAAAACCAGTCACAGATCCATAGTTATGCTGTCATCTCAGAGTGTGGCCACAACCTGTTTATTGCTCTATGGGGTTTCAGCATGGTTCTTGCACCACGCTCATAAACCCCACTCTTGACTTTTCCTTCAATTTATTTATGATCCAGAAGTGTTGATATTGTAATCCTGTTTAAAGTAGGTGTTACAGTCTTTCCCTGTAAGGCTGTCCTTTCCCATAATGTTTCCACCAGCCCTGTTCTGAACCTGTTCCTCCTAAACTGAAATGCAAAGGAAACAGTAAAAGGAAAAGTTTGCATTACCAGGAAGCCACAGATAAGGACAAAAATCTTCAAAGTTAAAATAATTTCTGAGCAAACAGTTTTTAAGTGGGAGCTTCTTCCCTGGGTTAAAAGTTACTTATTTTGCAAAATAGTTCCAGTAAGACATGAAACAACACTGATATGAATGAGAAGATACTGCTTATATGCTTGCTGCCTAGAATCTAACTCTGGTTTTCCAGTTCTGGCACTTAGCTTGCCTTTATGCTTTGACTTGTCAAGTTTCCAAATCTACTTTGTTTCCACTTGTTAAAATACTTGAAATGCCACGTGAATGTCTGTCAAGTATAAAGTGGAAGTTAGTTTGTAGGGCAGTGACTATTGCAAGGATTTGTAGTGTTGCTCATGTACTGTTAGTGGTACAGCTCAAAATTACGTGCCAATGACTTCTGAGCAGAAATTGCATCCTTGTGCCCGTGGCTGGGGCAGTGAGTGATGCCTCTATCACCACCTGAGTGGACGAAGTGTGGGAAGTGTAGAAAAGCAAGGAAGTGAAAATGGAAAGATAGTGAACAGTAGTGAAACGTTTTCCGTGTCATTTATGGAGTTTCTAAGGAGTCTGCTAGGGAGAAAAAAAAGTCAAATATTGTGATAGACATTATTTTTGTCTATGATCTGTAATATTCTGACTAATTTAGCCCAATAGCATTCTGGTTCTCTTTTTCTTTGATGGTACTTTGTCATAAAGGGGGCACAAGATTTAACAGTTCATGGATTTATTTCTTTGAACTTCCTAGTAATCTAAGTAAGTTATGCATAAAATGCAATTGGAATAAATAAAAGTTTTCCTTGCAGCAGTAGAAAACTACTGTACTATTACTCAAATTGTGACTACATGTAAACACTAATATTAAAACTGTCGGCTGTTATTTTGTTAAAAAGCCTTACTGTTGTCACTGAATCACAGAGTGGAAGCCAAGACTATCTACAGATAACTTGTTTGTGGGCATGCATCAGGGCTGTCACATACCAAGATGAGACTGATAAGGTTTTTACCAATGATTTTTGAGGTGTTGCTTTTAATTTTATTGCTTGCTCACTGTGTGAGCCCCAAATAAATAATATGGTCCTAATCTGTGTTTTGATGGAGACAAGGGGCTAGTTGTTTCTGTCAAGGCATTTCCTATGAAAGTAAGGATTAGATAGTTATTCTTTTAATAAGTTAAAAATCTGTAGTGCAGTATAAATTCAGCAAGTGCAAGGAAAGGATGCAGTTAAAATTTTTGGAGGGAAAACACATGTAGATTTATTTGTTTCAGTCATTGCATGAAAAGTAAAGAAAATACATGTTTTCCTTCTGAAACAAGGAATATATATCAGAAAAAAAGATACTAGCAATTAAACTGAATGGAGTACATTCCGTCGACACGTGTATAAAGTGATGAAAAATTATGCAGGCAGCAATTAGAATTACTTCTCAATATAGTAATTATGTGATGATTATTAGATATATATCCTAGAAGAATTAAACAATCTCATTACCCACACCAGTTCAGTTGTCTTTCCTCCTTCAGATCTCCACCAATTCTCTTTCTAGCTGTTTCAGTGTTTTTCTATCTGTTCTGCTTTTCTTGTGAATTCTTAAGTGCTACACCCTTACCTTCCATGGCTAGAAGGAGAAGCAGCAGAGTAATTCCTTGGAAGCTAAATGTTCAAATAAATGAGTAGCAAGATAAGTTTTTGTTCTTCCTGATTCTCCAGCAAATGTCAGCTCCTGAAATAGATTGAGAGCTCTCACCAGTCGTCTTGCTTTTCCCAAATATTCCTTCAGGAGGCAAAACAAAATTTTTCTTCATTATACACATTGAAAGCATATAATTACAGGTAAACTTATTTGTTTATAAAATGTTAAATAAACTCTCGCATTTCTAATAGATGTTATTTCTAGGATAAAATGTGGTCTCATCTCACTACATGGACCTGGAATTTTGAAGTCAAATGTGCTGCCAGTTCTGGTTGTGCAGCATCTTCTTCCTGTACCTGTCTTGCAGAGATTGTTGTAATTTTGCATGCTTATTGATAAGGAGTTAGAAAAAGAAGCTGCTTCAGAAATTAATATATTTTTATGGTCCAGCTGCGCAATAAAATGAGCAAATAGATTTCTTGAAAGAAGGTGGTGATTTTAAATTTTCTTCGTGTTGTTTTAAGACTCATCTAAGATAAACAGCATTTGACTAATACAGTTTTACTGAATGAGATATTCTGAATAAAATATGTCAGCTGCAACATCCTTATTGCTTATTGCCTGACAGGAGTTACTGTTCCTGCCTAAATTCACAATCTGTGTAATTGCATTCTGCCTACTTACATTTTTCTATAAAGTAAAATAGTTATGTACTCTCAACAACTAGAACAGTGTTATCAGGTGTCATGCAATAAGAGCTACAATTAAATTGAAGGAAAAGCAATTTTTTGTATGATATGTGCAGTCATGATGTATATTAATAAAGCATATTAATGGTTGATAGAAATGGCAAAATGAAATTTTCAAATAGAGAATACAGAAATTATTGGTGTGACTTATATTGAGCCATCTTATGGTATGATCTCATTAGTATTCTTTGACCTTTACTGGCTTCCTTTTGTGGGGCTAAGGTGGCTAACACAGCTATTGCAAAATTTTATTTCTTTTGCCACTGTATCATATGTATCATGGTACTAGTAACTGATTTTGCAGAATGTTTGCAAGGTGAAGCTCAGAGGTGTATTTGAAACAAAGGAAGTCTAAAGTTTTTCCTGTTGTGGGCATTGCTCAGGGCTGAAGTTTCACCTTTTCTCAGGTGAGCCCAGAGATCACAGATCAAGGAGAATTTATTTGTGAGGCTGGGCTCCACAGGTAAACTGCCTGGAGCTTTCTCAATGTTTGATGCCTGCCGATACCAATAGTCCAAAATGATTTGCTGAAAATCTGTATACTAAAACAAACTTAGGGGACTAGACCTCTGCAGCATTTGGGATCAGTTTTGTTAAAAAAAAAAAATGGAGATTTTTAAAATTTGTTTTCTCTGCATTCACCTGAGAGTTTTAACCTAAAAAAAAAAAAAACAAAAAAAAACAAAAACAAAACAACAAAAAAAAAAACAAAACATGCCCTCCCTCCCCCCCCCAAAAAAAAAAAAAGCCCTAAAAAACCCTGCTTTTTGTAGAAAATAACTTTATTACAGTTTTCACTTGTAGCTATTGGAAAGCTGTTTGGAACTCCAGCAAATCTAACATGGAGCATGAGGACATGGGTTAATAAATAGGCTGCAAGTAAATAGGCTTTACAACGTCAGGTCAGATGCAGCTTCTGTATAAAAACCTACCCCTTGTGTGAACAAGCAGAGTGAATGTTGTGCCTATGAGGGAAAGAGAAGATGATGGTCTTCTGCATTTTAGTTACTGAAAATAGCACAATATGTGTTCCAGGTAGCAGGTGGGTATTGTAAACAAGACAAAAAACAATAGCTGTTGTGTTTAGGATTTCCAGAGTAGTAAGCAATAGGAAGGACATAAAAATATCTTTGCGGTTTCATTTATATCAAATAATAGTTTATTTTTTCAGTCTTATTGCCAAGAAAAGTCTATTGGGTATTCTCAAATCTGTTCCCATTTATTGCAAATCATAAGCATTCTTTACTTAACAAATATTCCTACAAAATTCCTAATGGTAAAGAGAATGAAGAATATTATATAAAGCAGCTCAGAGGAAATATATTTAAGTACAATAGAATTTGAGATTATACATGTATCTTTAACTCTAAAATGCACGATTCTATGGTTCACACTGAACAAAGAAATTTTTTTTCTATCTGCTTTCTTCCTTTTCTTCTTCTAAATATTCTTGCATATTTTATATAATAATGAAAATGTAAAGGTAGAGTTTTGTTCTTAGCAACAAGTTAGGGAGAAGCTGTCTGCAATATTCATTCAATGTATTCTTAAAGTAGGATTTTTATTTTCTTTTGTATTCTGTAATTTATTTTTTGGTTTCTTTTTTTTTTTATAAGATGTTGGAAAACACTATTGGAGTGTTTTATTTGGTTAACCTTGCCTCCATGCTCCATACACAATTTTATTGCTGATCACGTTCTACAAACTGGAGTGTATCAATTACTCTGTAGTTTTGAAACCTGCCACTGTATCTTACACTCTGACTGAATTTACATATGAATCTTTATAAAGCTGCCTTTGAAAATCTTGGCTCTTGTAGCTTTAAAACTCAAATGGAAATTGTTATAGAGCTTTTGCAACATTCATAGTACTTCTATTTTGGGTAAAATAATGTTTTTCATAACATTTGGCAATTCAGGTTACGTTATTGGCTGAACTGTGGAATAAAATTAATACATTCATATATTTTTAAAAATCTTACAGGATCATTGCACTTCTGGCAATGAAATTGCTGCTTGATAGAGTTGCCTTTTTTGGAATTAGTGAGTGACTACATCACTATTATCTTTTCTTAAAAGAGATAAAATTTGATGAACCTGAAAGAGAGCTGGAGGCATTTGTGTTTTTCTGAGAGATACTCACTCTATTTGGTCCAAGAAAATGAATAATAAAATCATTATGCTGCTTGTCCATCTAGGGGTTAGGTGAAGAGTTGGTAGTAATTTCTATAAATCTCTGATGAATATGATGCTTATACCGATTCAAAGGCCTTTCTGTCATCATAAGAACTGCTAATGTGATATAGAAGGAATGCATCCTCTTAGAGATTTCTTTTCCAGGTCTGGTCTCTACAAAATTCAGTGTAGGTTTATTATGTTTGGTTGGTTAGTTTTTTAAAATTCTCCAAAAAGTGTAAAAATGTATTTGTGTGGGGCACCTCCTCTAAACTGGTTGTGTTCAACATTGCTCAATGCTCAAGTTCTTTTCAAAGTGAAGGAAAGACAGTGGGAAGCATGCAGATGAATTAACAATAAAACTATTTTTCTTATTTAGAGTTTAGTTGATTTCTAAGCATCAAAATATGCTTACATTTGCCACCTTCCCTCTGCTGTGCCAAATTCTCATAATGTCCCTGTTTTACTTAACAGTGCAAGCCTGGAATAAGTTCTAAAGCAAAATCAAAAATATCCTTCTGATCTTTAAGTAATCTATGCCATGGAGATTTAAGCTCAAGGTACCTTGTGTTTATTAATTCTTAATGGATTCTTTATCAAATTTGGCCTACAGCTTTCTAACATATTGCAACTTCTAATTAATTCACATTTTCAGCTTTGTTTCAGAATGGTGTGAAAGAGAATGTGGTCTTGTCTGTCCTGAACCTTGCCTGAGGTAGTTTCGTTTGATACCATATTGTATTAGAAAAGAAGCATTAGTGTTTGTACCTTATTCACCTTCTTACTATTTCTGATTTTGTAGACATATATCTGGATTGCAGTCAAAGCACACCTCGTCAATTTGGCTGGTTTATGCTCCAAACTTATTTTGCACTTTGGATCATCTTACCTGTCTTTCTCTTACGCCTTTTCATTTTTCAGATCTCATTTTAAAATGAGATATAAAAGACTAGAACTCCACACAATGTTCGTTGTAGTGTTCCTCATAAGTTACTAAAATCTGTGATTTATGAAGATGCTTTGTCCTCCCTTCCTCTATTAGTAATTTCTAGCCTTCTGTTTACTTTATAAACTAACTTATCTGATGTTTTTATAGTATTATTCTAACCCTAAGATCTTGTTTCTGAATTATGTAATTTCTGAGTCCGTTTATTTACGAGTATGTTGAACAGTACAGGTCCCAAGAATACTTTCAACTCTTCAAAAGAAAATCACTAGATGAGCAGCTGTAGAATTTGGGGTGTGAGAAAATTATCAAATGTTTTAGTTTGTAGGAACCATGTGGGGCTTTTTTGGTATGATTATATCTGCATGATTCACAGGTCAGTTTTAATTCAAAAACATTACATTGTTATAAGGCATGAGACAAAAGTATCTGTTGCAGATAGATCATGCATGTTACTGAGTAGTGCAATAAAGTAAGCTACCAGTGGCATAAATCTAGGATGATATTTTTCCAAAATAAGTCTTTCATATGACCTTAATAGCAAGAGTCTCCCCATCCACTCCAGATTAGAAACAGTGTAGTGGTTGGAAAAAATGGTATTACTGACTGAAAAATTGGAGCAACAATGCACTTGAGATTTTGGCTTACAACTAGTTTAATGAACGGGAAAATGTAAAGAGGTTACGCAGTAGGAGTGATGGAAGATTTATTAAACTTGCTTTATCAGGAAAGATTAATAGAATAGAATCAGGAGGCCTACTAGATTTTGAATTAATTAGTTGTGAAGCATATAATCAGCAAGCACTAATTCAGTGAAAATACACCATGTTCAAAGAAAGAGGAAAACACATCTAAAGATCCTCTGTTCTTCTGAGATGGGCAAGGACACCTGCTGATAATGGTCCAACATTGATTTGAAGAGATATTTGATGTGAGATGAATACTGTGTTGCTAACAAAGACTGAGAATCTAAAGTTCTAAATTTTTGTGGTGTTAAAAAAGCTGGGCAAAGATTGTTTGCAACTCTTCCACCCATCAGAAAAACGTGTATTGATCGCTTGCAAGTGCCAGTGGTTCTCAAAGCTGGTTAGTTAGTTTGTTTCTTTGTTTCCAGATTGTTTTTTCTTCTCTGTTTCTTGAATAGTTTGCGTCCTCCTTATCTCTAGATACTTCTGATTTTCAAACTGGGACTAGTGCTGCTTTTTCACATTGCATGAGAACTCCAGAATAAACCCCATTATAAGCTGCCTTCTCATAGCTCAATTCCTTGTGTGCTTTCCTTATTACTTGCTTGTCCCTTGCTCCCATTTGATGATTGATTTAAGTTTTTCACTCAGCCTCAAAATGCCTGTGCCTCCCCCACTCAGAGCCAGGTTTAATCTTCCCTTTATGGTTAGAGTTCGCTTGGGCTTTAACACTATATTTTTCTTTGTAACCTTTCTACAAACTGAGATTTTGTTCCACTGTAAGGTCTTATGTTGTTGCTCTAATTGGTGTGCCTGACTTGATAATATACCAAGGTTCAGTGTCATTCAGTGCTAAGCACATTGCAGAAAGGTGCAGTAATGACAAAGACAGTTTCTGTTGCACTTATTGCAGCCTTTTGAGAGTAGGCCTCCCACACTGGATTCTGAGGTAGCATTTATCTTTCCTTTTCTTCTGTTTATCTACTTAGATGGCATTCTTTATTGCTGTATAAGCTCATAGCTGGAACTTTTTTGGATTTTTTTTTTTTATGTAATTATGAAGACCACAGGCTCACTAATAGGATTATATTTTATTAAAAAGATTGGCCAACTTGAGCAATATTTTGTAGGATAGTATTTGAGAGCTACTTCTGTGATCCATCTGGCCCACCCAGATCATTAAGTTGATCACTGATCATTTATCAAATAGTTGTCTGCTAGAGGTTGGGACTTACATACTTTGTACTGTAAAAATGTCTGCTTCCTTTTGTGGGGCTAGGGCAGCAATATAGTGTCACGAGTTCACAGTCATATGTAAGCCCAACTGATAAGAATTTTAGGAAGGAGTGCACTACTCCTGACACTATACTTTCTAAAAAAGCTTTTCTCTCCAGCTACTGATGTAAGATTCCACATATAGGAAGAAATCTTCAGAAAATAAAACAAGAGTTAGTGCCACCTAAATCTATCAACAGGAGCTACTGCTTGCCTGAAGCCATGTGTATGAAACACATATGTTTCAGGAAAGGGGTTCATTATGTTCTTGTGTGTCTTTAGGAATCCGGAAAGACCGCAGAGGTGGGCGAATGATGAAACAAAAACGTCAAAAAGAGGAGCCAGATTCCAAGAATGAGGAGGCTTCTACAGAGCTGCGAGCTCCAACAGTTTGGACAAGTCCACTGGTGGTTAAACATAACAAGAAGAACAGTCCAGCTCTGTCTCTGACAGCAGAACAAATGGTCCGTGCCTTGCTGGAAGCTGAACCACCCATAGTTTATTCTGAATATGATCCAAATAGACCATTCAATGAAGCTTCTATGATGACCCTGTTGACCAGCCTTGCAGACAGAGAATTAGTGCATATGATCAACTGGGCAAAGAGAGTTCCAGGTAAGAAAAAAAAAAAAGCCCCAGTGGACTGTAAAAGTCTGTACATGACAAACCAACAGAAAAATGACATTACAGTTTTCACCCTATGTATTCTATTTTCATGCCAATTGTTCACTTAAGTGAAAAAGTATTAAAAAAAAAATCGCAAATTTTATGTTATATTGGTTGATAAAAGTCTATAATGCAACTTCAGTGAATTTGAAGAAAGATTTATTCAAGCAAAATTATTTCCCCACACTATAGAATGATGGACAATTTTTGATGGCAAATCCTTTTTTTTTTAGATAAAACCCAGCAAAATTAAAGGTAAAACCAGATTACTGAAATCCAAATCTAATCAATTGGATTTAATCAAATTATGTTAATTATTTAGCTCTCTTTTGGGAAAAAAAAAAAAAAAGGTTACTCTGTTGTCTAAAATGGAAGCCATAAACTCAGCATCATTACTGAGCCCATCAGTATTAGTAGCATATGTTTATTTGCCTGTTTATCTTTTAGACCATGAATTACAGATCTTCCATGAGTTTTGAATCTGAAAAACAGCCAGAATAGCAATTTCTGTATGTTTTGGTTTTTTTTTTTTTGTGTTTTTTTTTTTTTTGTTTTGTTTTGTTTTGTTTTTTCTACTGGAACTAGATGGTTTTTTCTGTATCATTCTGTTTCATCATGATTGCTGAGCTACGACTCTTCTGGAAAGGAAGAGAACTATAGAATTGTGGGAAGTATGACATTCAACAATGAATGTATGTTGCAGGTTCATTCATGTGCTTTAATTAATTTATATCAATGAAATCAGAGAGTAATTTTATAATTAAAGTTCATAATCTTTTAAAATTTTAGCTTTATAATTCACTGGGATTCTGATCTCTTACATTTTTACTGTAGCCATTTATTTCACTAAAATTATGTAGTTGCTTTATGAAGAGATGTTAAAGAATACTCATACAGCTCTCCATCATATAATGCATTATTTCATCAGCATTACACATGGGTTGTGCCATTTTTCTCTTTTCCTTCATTTAAACTTGACAAGACTTCCTGGTAAATCAATAACCCATAAAATCTGAGTCTTTTTCAGTCCTCATGGGTTCTCTTTTTACCACTTTTCACATGTCACTTTGTGGGCTCCACCTATGATCAATGAGAACCTGTGTGTGTTTCATTTCTCATCGTATCTTAAAAGAAATCACATGAGATTTTTTTCTTGACAAAGTCACGGTAGTTAAAGCCTGTTCAAGTCAAGGGCAGGTTCTCCTGTTAATTTAGGAATGCTTTGGAGCATGCCTTTAGAAAATGCTTTTGAAAAATGGGCATATGTCCATAGTGTTACATCTATTCACTATGAAACCAGATAAATCCAAATTACTTTTCTACGGATTGTAGAGATATAAATAGTCTAAGTCTGTTAAAATCCATTCATTTACATTTAACACATATATGCCACATTCTAAATCACATTGTCCAACTGATAACATTTACTTTCTTTGCCATTTGATTTTGAAATTTAATGTAATTAATGAAAACGTGTTTAGATACAGGGCAACTCTGTCAGGGAACTACAATCTTGTTTTTAGTCAGAAATCTCTCTCAAACTGCTTGTCACAAGATTA
Organism: Forpus xanthops; assembly: GCA_032466535.1. Taxonomy (NCBI): domain Eukaryota; kingdom Metazoa; phylum Chordata; class Aves; order Psittaciformes; family Psittacidae; genus Forpus; species Forpus xanthops. Next base: position 74,910 of record JASSUY010008098.1, on the reverse strand, counting down.
TTATGTTGGTGAAGATCAAAAAACCTGCCTGGTTTACAGAATATATCATTTATTTTTTAAACAGACTTCTGAAATTGAAAAAACAAATGTATACATTTATCATCTGTTTGTGTATATACAATGTATTTTACTTTTAAATATTGCCTGTTAGTTGTCAGAATAGCTTCTTAGGACAAACTAAGCCAAATGACTGCATATGCATTAATAAGTACTCTGACAGGTGAGGTTTGATATAAAACTGATGAACTTCAGTTAAAAAGAACCAAACAAAATCCCTTCCCACTCACACTTTGGTCTGTTGGGCATTGCACAACTAATCATACCAAAGGAAAGTATTAAAGCAGGAGAGACGGAATATGAATAGTTTGGGGATTCTGAAAATGTTGTACACCTAGCTACTTCCCAGTGTTGTGACTTGGAGGATAGTATGCACCACTGAAGCAGAAACTATTTTAGAAAGTTGATTTGAAATAATTCAGGGCCCATTGCTTACTTAAGTCTAAAATCAGGTGCTCTGAGGGTAGGAATTTTGGAGCTAAGTGCTTGAATCTTTTTTTGATATTTCATTTGGTCCCTAGAAAAGGTTGAGTTCTCTTAGTGGCTGATATTAAATCATAAAAATACTGGTCAACTTGCAAAAATAGGGCCTTTGCTTTGACTGTTTGCCTAAGTTTCCATCTGGTGGAATGTACTGGCAATGAATGTGCATTAAGAGAAATGTGTCTGGCAATGTAAGTCACATTTTCACTACCACAGCATGTTGCCTTTGAATATGCCATTATTGTTAAGAATATGCAGGACTGCTTAATTAAAGAGGATTTTCATATACCTTTTGCCTTACTGGAGGAACAGAATTCTTTCTGTTAGGTGAATTATTTTGTGAAACAGCATTGTGGGATTCCACTCAATTATTTTCTTAGCTAATTTACAAAGGTTTCAAGCTCTGGAATCAAGGGTAAAAATATATTTTTCTAAAAAGTATCTGTGATTTTTAGCAGCAGAAAGAAGTGGCTGCAGGAAACAGCCTCTCCTGTGCCCATCTCTCAAGCTTTGGAAACATTGTGTAAGTTCATTTAGCTGAAGGTAGGCACTTAGCTAACCGATAGCAAGGAGCAAAATCAATACGAGTACCTGGGCTGAAAGCATATTTGTTGAGGAAGAAGTTGATACTAACAGACAGAAATGCAACAAAAATATAGCTTATAAATAAGTGTAAGGACTTTTAGGACATTTTTTGAGTTTGTTTTGATGTGCAGGCTGTAAAGGAGTATGACAAGGAAACTATTAAAAACATTGTTTTGGTCAGCCCTTCCGATGATGTAAATAAATGGTCATGGAAGAAGAAACAGCTAATTAAAAGATGCACTGTCTAGAAGTGAATCTATTCTACACAAAGGAGTAATGAAAATTAATTTATTATGGACTGTGTAGTATAAAGTAGACATAGATCTGTTATAAATACATGCTGAGGACAATCCTCAAAATGAGGTATCTTTGGAGACAAGCCCTGATTGCAGAAATGAGGATTGGTCTAAATCTTTATTTCAACTTGTTCAGCAGTAGTTCAAAATTGCTTACATCGACTTTGCAGTATTGATGGTGTTAACAAATTATTCGGGAAAACAGGAACTTGTGGCAGCTTCTTATGCATAACCTTCTAAAATTATCTTCAATATAGAACAATTTTTAACTGATGTTACAACAAAATGACAATGCAATTTACAATACACCAATGGCAAGAGAGCTTGTTTTAGTTTTCCTTTGGAATCCTGGGCACTGATACAAGTGGATTTGACAGATTACATGAACAAAAATCATGTACAGTGTCCTATGACATATATAAAAAATTCAGGATGCCTCATAGGACTTGCTCTTTACATGGCATAATGCAGATTTGGCTTAAGTCCGCCCAGATGGCTTCTCTGAGGCACCAGTGATGCCTTCTGATTACCCCAGCCAGCTGGAATAGCAAGCAGCTGCGCATAAGGCAGGTGTAAACAGATAGTGATGCGCTAGACTTTGAATACCCATTTACATTGAACCTTTGACCATTTAATTGGGACAAATCACTAAAATTCACATGTAGGCAAGGTGTCAGTGTAGATGAATAAATATTCTGCTCCTTCCTGAATCGGATGCCCCTGAAAGGTATGTCTGTTCTTGGTTTATGTAACATATTGGGGATATAGTACCACCTTCAGTCTCACAGAAGGAGGTTTCATAGTTTAATGTATTTTAATCACGGACTTTGTTAAAATTAACAGAACCATTACTTTGCTTTTTTACACTGTGTACATCATTTAGAATCATAGAATCAACTAGGTTGAAAAAGACCTTTAAGGTGATCATGTCTAACCCCAGAACTGCCAAAAGCACCACCAAACCATGTCACTAAGGGCTTCACCTACATGTATTTTGAACACTTCCGGTTCATACTGTTCATTATGGGGAGCATGTTGTTATCCCATGAAAATCTACCCTAAGTTTAGAAATGATAGTTTAGACATGATTACTGCTTTAACTATAAAGTTCCTCAAAGGCTGTGCCCAACCTGCATTTCCATTGAAAATATAGTTGTACAGACCTGTGGCTTTGAATGTCTTCACTGAAAACAGTGAACCTCCATCACTTTTAGCCTCAAAGGAGCTTGCTTCTGGGTACATGAATCATGGAGAAAAGATCCCATAACAGTGACTGTAATTGAGCAAACTTTGCGTTTTGCTTATTGTTAGATACCTCTGTACCACAGAAAGAGAAAGAAGTCAGCTATATTTGAAATCTGTTCTCTAACGAATTATGGTATTTTCAGTGTAACTGTAAATATTTTTATTTACCATCATGAGATGGTAAGAGACATTATGAGCTTATGCAGTGAGTTCATGGTAAAGTGTGTAGCTTTAAGGAAGTTTTGTTGCGAGGGTGAAATTTTTGGCACTGCTACTACAGTCTTGTATAACTATTTACTACAAGTACAGTAGCTGTACAACTTAATTGCCCTAAAATGGTACACTGGGCATAAAAGCTTTGAAGTTTTGGTACATAAAATTGGCACACCACTGTGCTGTGCTTATTTTATGGCTTCATGAACCGAGGAGGTAAACATTTTGGCCCTGATTTTTTTTTTTTTTTTTTTAAATTTCAAAGCCACAGAACTTGCTATTTTCTTAGGATATTGTTTTCCTGTTTGACCTTCTAAACTGCTGTTTGTGAAATTAGGAGCAGTGTGTAAAGAGGCCAACAATAGCTACAATTTTACACTACACTTCAGTGGCATCAAACCTTGGGGAGTGCAGTGGGAGGAAATCAACCTGCAATGGAAAGGAAGAAGTATGATACAAGAGTGATTTGTGGTAATAACCCTTGAGGTTCAGGACAGTTTACAGAGATTCTAAGTGCAGTGATCCTCCTAGCAATGATTTATACTTAGCTTAAGAAAAGGAATGGCTTGCAATTCCTGTAATAATTTTTAATAAGCATTCCAAAATATCTGCTTTATAGTCTTCTCTCTTTTGAGTAACAGACTTGCTGAGGAGATTTGTAAAATAGCCTCCTGCTTTATCTGTTTTGTCTGTTGAAGTTAAACTGCTTCACTTACTACATGGGGAAAAAGAATGTAAGTAAATAGTTCTATAAGCAAAAGAGAAATGATAACAAGCTTCTGGGTTTTACTTTATGGCTGCTTGAATTTAATATCTGTGAAGTTTCAATTCATTATGATGAATGTGAGATGTAAGAATCAGTCCTTATAGTGGAATAAGGTAATTGCTTATAATTTGAATTTGAACATCAGACTGAGAGTTGTCATGCAGTAACATGATTATGCAAGGCAGCAGAACTAAAATTGTTGAATATAAAATAAATGCTTTCCATCCCCATTTTCTTAGTCTGGAAAGCATCTTTAGCCTTTCACATCTGCATTGTGTAAAATCAAATCAACATCCTTTCCATTTCCCCCCCCCCCCCCAGCTCCTCAGTGCTGTATGACATGAACCCACTCTTATAAGCAGCTTTTATTTTCATTATCTATAGAATTGTCTTTTAGTGGTTTTGAAACAGTGAGGTGCATTTTCTCCTGTAGAGAAAATAAATAAGAGAAAGGATGAGACCATGTGACACAATGTTTTGCTGGTGAGAGACTGAGGGGAAGATGCTGATTCTAAAGGACAGGAAGAAGTCTGACAGTCATGGGGAGCTAGTGTCTGACAGGGAAAAGCCAAAGCCAAGAAGGAACAGTTCAGCAGTACTTGGGAAAGAACATAAACTTTGACTGCAGGTATCTATGGGAACAACAATACAAGGCAGTGCTTTCACTAGCTGAAGACTGGAAGAAGATGATAGCAGGAAAAAGAAGGATCAGGGTCTAAATAACTGTGGTACTGAACATTGAAAAAGTATCCTAATGAAATAGTTTTCATACTCTAGGGAGTCTCTAGAAGTAGGGGTATGGAAGAGGAGATAAATGCATCAGGACTAGGGTTAGCAAGCTGACCAGCATCAAGGAGACTCCAACTGGGAGAAAAAGTAGAAAGCACACTCAAGATGACCGGAGGAAAAAATTACTGGGAATCAGATGAGGCAACAGAAACTCAGTCAGATGAAGCCACAGTAAATCAGTAGCTCAGTGGTGGGCCTCTTACCCATTCCTAGGGCTCCCGCTGGAGAATGATGATTGTTCAGGGGCTCTTCAAAGTGGTTTGGCTGTGGTCTGTTTCCCCTGCCACAGGAAGAACCTTTCTACTCACAATCTCTATTCATAAGGCAGACTGTGATTGCCTTGCTTATCCAGGAGTTTATTAAATTTATGCTTCCAAACTGTAGTATTTGAGCTTTATGCCCCACTCTTTCCCTGGCAGTTTTCTGGCAGTGGGAATTATATGTTCAAAGTAGGTACTCGATTTGCATTAAAATTGCAGTCAAGGGAAAGAGACTTAGGAAAAATAGTTAAAAGAACCTTTAGAGTTTCTTTAGAGAGTTAAACTTTAGAGAACATTTGAATCAGCTCAGAAGTATATCCCTGAGGGTTTTCTAATACATACCTTGCAACATTTCTTAGGTTTTGTTTATTTTTTACTAGATTATTTTTTTTTACAAACTCCTAAAGTTAATTCTGTAGCTTTCCAAATTTTATTTTCTTGTCCAGAAGAAGAGATTCTGAAGAATGTCAGGTGTTGATGCCATGCATCTGATTGTATCCCTTTTAGCAACATTATGTGGTCATAACTAAAAGCTTTATTTGATATGTGAGGTGATATTTTATACAAAAGTATGATAAATGTCAATAATTTTTTCTACTATTACAAAGATCCAGCATTAGAGTAATTCATATAGTTACTTTGCATAGGGATGTAACTGCCAAAAGCTATTGAATCAAACAGGTTTTTCAAGATTCTAGCCTCCTTGAATTTAGCAAAGCTGTGGTAAGATACAAATTTATAAACAAACACAGAATGTGAGAGACTTTTACTTATATTGCATAACTGTACTTCTCTGTGCACAGGACCAGAAAATAGCTGTGTCCTTTCTTTTAAGTAAATGAATTTCTGTTCAGATGGTGGTAAATGTGTGCAACATTCTGTGAAAATTCACTTTTTTTTCAGATAATGTTTTTCGTATATTTAGAAGAAACGAAATACATTTACCAACATTCTTCATTACATTTGTTCAATAAATCCATAACAGTTGGAACCCCAGTATTTATTTTTAAATGCTATCATATTTGTTTTCTCAGAGATGTCTTAGTTCGCTTCTGCATTTGTGGAAGTGAATAGTTTGAGAAACAATACAGGCATCCAAAGCCATCCACTGATTAACTCAGCAAAATAATTATGTTCTACTCTAGGTGATTTTTAAAAAAAACAGCCTTTAGAGAGGTGAACCTCAAACACATCTCTCTATCTCAACATTGCTGAATGGATTTTGTGCTGAAATTTCAATTTAAATCTGAAGACAATCTTAGCTTTTAAATCTACAAGTATGCACATATCCAAATGCATTTATTAAAATTATAAAACTACTTCTTATAGGTAAAGTTCCTTATATACCAAGTGGTTTTAAAACCAAGACCCAAAGTGCTGTTTCAAGGCCGACTCTGTTCAGAACTTTCCAGAGAAATAAATATTTGAATTCTAAAGTTTTGAGTTTTTGGGCTTCCCAACAAGCTGTCTCAACGAACAAATGTCTTTGATAACCAAAATTCAAATACTGAAAGTAACCTTCTTTACCTGTTTTTCATGTAGTGGCAGATGAGAAATAGTGAGAAAAGGTGAGAAGGAGCTAACGTTCTTTTTACAAGAACTACTTGTATATTAGAGTTCATTGAGCATTCAATAACCTACAAATTCATTTGATAATAAATGTCTGAAGATTAAATTCTATTGGTCTTGGCAAACTAAGACACAAAACTGAGCATCCACAGTAATGATGTTTGGGTTTAGCCAAAACTTAAGGTAATTAAACATTTAAACTGTAATATTTTATTTCTAAAAGGAAATATCTTTTTATAAAAAGAAGCATTTCCTGCTATTTTTATTCAGCTGATAAGTAATTTACACTCGTGGATGAACATATCTGTCTTAGAGTCTTCAGCTATGCTGAACCCTGGAGCTTTCCAAGAAACGCTCATTAATTTCCACTCTAAGTAAACAGTAAGTAATGATACCTCCTGATTTATTTATTTCTTGGAATAATTTACAAAAAGAACATGCAATTGTTGGAAAGCACTGATGCGATATGTATGTGCATGCGCACATATCCATTGTTTCCTGTTCACATAATTCACATAAATTGGCCCTTTTTACTTGATGTTTAATAACTTCAGCCTAATTCTTTTAGTTTCTCTCCAGTATCACATCTCTGAGCACAGTCAGCTGTAATTCCAGTTTAGAGGTCATTTTAATATCATCTGTATTAGTTTTCTGTTCAAGTGAGTCATTCACTAAAATCTCGCATTCAATACATAGGAGTTTTTAAGATACATAGAAATAATTAGGGTAGATTTATTGCAAACTTCTGGATAGGCTTTTACCCTGTCTATATCACTGGAGTGGTGCACTATATGACACATCTGTTATGCAGCTCATTTATTTTCTTTGATTATCTCTCCAGGAAATGGACTATGTGTGTAAAGAGTATGTTGTTTTGTCTGCATCTTAGTTATGGACTGCTGTGAATTTAAGTTAGTAAAAGAAACTTTAAGAATACCCCACAGTGGAACTGAGAATGAAAATCTGTGATCTCCTTGTTTATCTAGGAGTTTGCCCACAGCTAGGAATGGTCATAAGAAAATATCACCTTCTCTATTCCTTATGGAAAATTTTGTTCCCTTTAAGAAACATAGCTGTCCACCCCAGTCCTCAGCAGGGAGATGGAGGTTAATTATTTATCACTGTGGTTAGAGTCTGGGTATAGAACTAAAGTTCTTAAGCCTCTTGAAAATTAGTCCTGGAAACAGGAGGGAGGAATCAAGATCTTGTCTTTGATGTAGTGTCCTGCTCCCTTTCCCCACCTGAGAGAGGCACTGGCCAGGATGTCTAGGGCTACCCAACATTTCTCCTGGTATCTGCTTTTCCTTTTAACCTCATAAAAAAGAAGCAGTTTGTTAGCAGAAATGTCAGTGATTTTTATCTATGCAACTTGAATTTTTTGGTTTGGTGTTTCCTCAGTAAATTCAAGAGGAGGTCCTGAGACTAGAATCAAGGTTGAAAGTGGACAAGAGGAAAAGTACTGTTAAAAATCTCAGATTCTAAACGTGTTGTGTGCCCTGTTAAATTACATTCTAGAGTGAAGTGAATTCGAAAATTAATATCCAAGAAATCTAAATATAACTTGATTCATAAAGATAGGGAATGTGGCATACTAGGTTAATTAAAATTTTTCAGAGAATATTAAGTCTCATTAATGGCCTAATAATGGAGCATCTTCTGCAACAGCTGCTGTCCCTGAAAAAACATGGCTGCATATAGATAAGTGGCTATATTGGCTGCTGTCAAGTGAGTTGATTGTTTACTGAAAAATTGAAGAGCCTCTAACTACGTAAGTTCTTTGTATTACAAACAACTGACCAGAATAAAGCTAAAATTGTAATATTGTATAAATGAATGTACTAGTACTGCATGTCTGACCGATCTCAGAAATCTCATTTCATTGATACAAAGGAAGACTTATGAGTTTCACATACATTTGTAGGACATACTTCATGGAATTGTAGTTTCATAAGTATTTCTTGTGGATGCAATGCCAGCTAGAGTAGCCTCTACTTTTCTGTTTCCCCCTGGGTTGCAGCAGCTGTGTAAGTGGTGGGATTGATCTAGGTTAGAAGTAAATTGTGTGTGTGTTTTAGGTTACTTATAACTTGGGAGTTCTCCACTCCAGTTCACCATAAAATAGTTGAGTCAGTTGAAATGTGAATGTGATTATACTGGGGCTGAGCAGACATTAACAGTATTAATATGAGGGTGCAAAGAAAGAAGTATTAATGTACCTGTGCTGTCAACAGTAATGTAGAGCTCTAACATCAGCCTTTTTCTAATTTAATTTCTTTTTATTTCTAGTTCAACAGTGAGTTCTTTTCCATTCTCTCTGTACAGAAGGCAATAATCTTCTAGTTACTGGCACTATTTACAGCCTTTATCCTGTTTACTGAAGCAGATGTGTAGCTCCTGCTTTTCATATTTCTGCTTGATCTGTAGTATGTACTGTAATGCTATGCCAGAGCTTTGAGGTGTTGGAGAGTCAAAGGGAAGAGGAAGGATAGTAATTTCCCTTCATTTGAGGTGCCTCCTAGTTCATAAAAGGTCTTTATGATACAAGACATTTCCCACGAGATAAAGACTTACTGTTCTTTTACCTGTGCTGTTTGGAAGACAGAGGAACCCTAGGGCTTTCTTTTTCTTGACTTAGCTTGTGGATGGTTGCCTATTCTTGTGCACATTTTTCAGAAGTTATTCTTCAGCCTGTGCTTTCCAGGAAGGCAGTAAATAATTCTGGAAGTTCCTTGGGCTAAATCAGCACTGTTCAAGTAGTAAATGTTGACCTGAAGCATGTGGCAGACATTTGGGAATCGGCAGGTGATTTTTATTCTTCATCTGTAGCATGTGCTTTTGAAAGGTTTGTGGAAAAGGAAAACTCTAATATATTTTACTCAGTGATGGGAGAATTAACCACTGGTATCTCACACATTATAAAAGCAGTATACATACACAGGTTCTCAGCTGACAAGGAGTTGGCCATGAAAAACTAGTGTATTTATCAATCCTACTTATGACTTCATTTTTTTCTCTCATTTGTAGTGATATAAACTCAGCTGTGGAGAATTGCTGACTTTGATATGAATAGTAAATGCACTCTCCCCTGTCTCCCTATGTATACATTTAGGGTTATGTTCTTTTGCACCAAGAAATGGGAAGAATGTTGCTTTACCACTGGAAAAAAAACCCACTAATTTTGCTTTTGGTTATGCCAGTGCCTTCCTGTATTAGTTTCATATAACTCTTACCCTGTGCCAAAGTGGCTGTCTCAGGAATTTTGTCTGCTGCATGGGAAGCTGTAGAGCATGTTAAATATCCCCATTGTGAAACAAACCCTTCCTAATTTTAAGATTCTTAGCCTTCAGGTATAAATATGAATTAAATCTGTTTTTTTTTTTTTTTCCTGATTCCTGTTATGCTCTTGTTTTATGCCTCACCACTATGCGTTTCTTCCCCTAAATGCAGCATATATCTTGCTGGTGTTTTACGTACTGTTTTATCCAGGTGTTATGGAAAGCTACACTGATAAGACATCTTCAATTCTGCTTAGTATGTTCAAGGAAAAATTAATTATAACAAAGTCTGAAATAATATATTAAAATACCAAATGTACTTGAAGTCAGCTATGTTTCTCAACGCTCTTTCTTCTCTATATTTGTGACTTTGTTCTGTGCCAGGTGTTGTTGGTTTGATTTTTACATTTTTTTTTTTAAGGAGCCTCTCCTGATCAAGTGTTTGAGAAATATCCTGGCATTGGAATGAAATACTGCCAGGCAACATAAATACATTTCCCTTACTGGCTTATTTCAGCAGACTATTCAGAGGGCTCTTCTCTTTCAATTCTAGATGAGGCTTTTTGTACCTTATCAGTAGTGAGGCTTCTGAGATATTTTGGTAAAAATCCATCACTGCAGTCTGATGAACTCAAATCTGTTCTTCTTCAGCAAAGAGTGAATAATTGTTACCAGCTTTCATAAGAGATATTTTATTTACAAGCAATGCTGTGGAGTAACTTTTAAGTGCTGATTTCAAGTATGTGGGAGTTGGAGGTATCAGCTTGTCTGAAACAATTCAATGATGGGATGTCAGAAGTTCTCCATGGTGCCAGTGATAGAACAAGAGGCAGCAGGCATAATATAAAACAGCTGAACATGAGGAAGAACTTTTTTTACTGTGAGGGTGTCTGGGTATTGCAATAAGTTCCCCAGAAAACCTTCTCTGAACATGTTCAAGAGCCATCTGGACACAATCCTGCGTAATGTAGTAATGTTGGTGACCTTGTTTGAGCAAGGGAGATTGGACTAGATAGCCTCTGGTGGTCCTTCTGGCCTCAACCCTTCTGTGATTTTGCGAAGCATAGTATAAAACTAAGGAGTTGATTTCTCCCTTCTCAGTAAGCTGCCAGCCTGACATTGTGTCTCTGGCCTTGTGAGTCTCTAAACAGTCTGGTAATATCTTAAGTCTGTCGGGATAGTACTGTATTCAAGTGTCTTTGTAGGTGCTTCTAAACATATATGAGCATATACAGGAGTATATAACAAGAACCCAAGAACCTTCTAGATATCATCCATTGTGGGCAATGTCATTTGGGTAGTAATCAGATTACATTTGCTGCCTGAGGGCTTCTGTGCCTAACACAGTTCTGCCCCTGAGGATAGAAGCCTTCAGCCAGAACCTCTTCTATATATGAACCAAATTATGCCTTGAGGGTCATTATAGTGATGCTATTTATAAAACAGTCTCCTGTCTGAACTGTGTGAAGTGCCTCCATTTCCTGATCCAAGCTAATGGTTTTATTCTTATCCGTGAGGAGTCTGTCAAACTCATATCCTGTACGCAGGTGAAAGAAAAGACGAAAAACAAATCAAGTTTTCTCTGTAAATGTGAAAGATGCTGCTTTTATACCAGTTCAGAAAAAAAAATCATCAAATTATAATTCCAGGGGAAACTTGCTGAATGTTAAGTTACGCATTTCTCTTCTAATCTTTATTTTCTGCTACTGTATTTATTAGAAGATATTACTATGCTTTTTTTTTAATGTAATGGAATTCCGTGCAACTTTCCAGTCCTGACAAAGGATGATGAAGAAGGTTTACAGGTCCAGTTACTTTGGATGAGCTTGTACACTGTTCCAAAGCTTTTCCAGATGTCTCCATGAGAGCTGTGTGTGAAAAATTAATTTCTTTATTTCATGAAAGAAAAGAATCATTTTCACTTAATAGAAAATGAGTTTTTTGGACCTTTTTGCAGAGGTATTTTCTTCAGGTGAAACGAAACCCTTTAATATGAAAGAAGAGAGTTCATTAAGATTTCAAATATGTTAGTCACCTGTTTAAAATTAAAAGAAGACAATTTTGGAAAAAAGGGTCCTAGGTTTCCTTGATATTTAGATACCTTTCACAGTGCTGAGTAGGAATAGGTGCCAGGTGGAGTGCTGAAAGCAAAGGTGAAGTAGCTGAGTGAGACACTGTATGGTTCCTCATAGAAAAAAAACAGCCTGGTTTTACTTGTTTATTTGCTTTTTGTGAAATCTGATCCACTCTCCAGAGTGTTTTAAACTCCTCTACCTGTCACATTCCAATGTAAAATGCTCTGTCAGAGTGCTTCCAAGAAGCTCTATCTTCAGCATATGTATCAGTGTCAGTAGGCAGTATAGGAGCTTGAATTCAGGGTGGTGGCTCTCCAGGTGCAACATCTGTGTTTTGAATGCATGCCTGAGCCTTGTCCATGCAATACGCAGGAGTTTCCTGAGGCTGTCTGAAGGCTTGAGGATGCTGAAATGTGCTTTGGATTTGTCATTCTTTGAAGGAAAGTGCACAAGAAAAGGGCCTTAAATGAATTATGTGCTTGCTAACTTAGTAGGTTTCCCTGGACAAGTAAATGAATATAAATGGCCAGCTGCATTCCAGTGTCTTGCTTTCCCTGTAACGTATTCCTTTGCTCTGTCATATGATGACACTCCCACACAGCTGCTAAAATGCTCTTGTTGTTGTAGTGATTAAAGGAAATTGCTGTAATTAATTTTGCTGTCTTTCTTCTCTTTGATGTGTCATTACAATTTCTTGGATTTGTTTTTCAGAGATTAGGTTCTGTTCAAAACCAGTCATGTAGGGGCAAAAAGGAGGGAAATTAAGCATTTGAGCCTTATTTATATATACTTGTGTTTCTGTTTTGGTGTAGGTATCAGCCAATGCAAGGGACACAAAAATATACATATATGTCCATGGTTTCTGTTACACACATACAAGTGCAACAGACAAAAATAAGACTTCTCTAAAAGTTAACAATCTGAAGACGTAAAATGAATGCAGGTGCCTTAGTCAAACCAGTTTTATTTCCTAATGACTGTAAAGAATGACCAGACCATGAACTCTGAGGTTATACTTCATTTCTTGGGTACAGCACATAATGTTCTGAGTAATTTCTATTTGTAGTCTTGAAGCAGTTTTTGTCTTCAACTTTACTACAGACTTGACAGTTTTTCCTTCTTATCCTTGGGTTACAAAATAATCTTCTTTTCTGATAGTTACAGATGCTGCTGCAATGAATGTTAATTGAAAGTTAATTGATTCACTGGTGAGTAGTTGATCCTTGGATGGAATGGACTGAGGAATAGAAATCTTAATGCTTTGTTTACTGGACTTCTTTGTCACTAACAAATATCTTTGTCGGTGACACGGCCAGTGGGATTGAGTGTGCCCTCAGCAAGTTTGCCGATGACTCCAAGCTGTGCGGTTCGGTTGATAAGCTGGAGGGAAGGAATGCCATCCAGAGGGACCTTGACACGCTTGTGAGGTGGGCTGTTGCCAACCTCATGAAGTTTAACTATGTCAAATGCAAGGTCCTGTGTTGGAGCGATCCCAGGCAAAGCTACAGGTTAGGCAGAGAAGAGATTCAGAAAAGACCTACAGAGGACCTGGGTTGTGTTGGCTGTTGAGGAAATGGACATGAGCAGGCAGTGTGCACTTGCAGCCCAGAAAGCCAACCGTATCCTGGGCTGCATCAAAAGGAGCATGACCAGCAGGTCGAAGGAGGTGATCCTGCTGCTCTACTCTACTCTCCTGAGACCTCACTTGGAGTTCTGTGTGCAGTTCTGGTGTTCTCAACATAAAAAGGACATGGAACTGTTGGAACAAGTCCACAGGAGGGCCACGAGGATGATCAGGGGACTGGAGTACCTCCCGTATGAAGACAGGCTGAGAAAGTTGGGGCTGTTCAGGTTGGAGAAGAGAAGGCTGCATGGAGACCTCATAGCAGCCTTCCAAGTATCTGAAGGGGGCCTATAGGGATGCTGAGGAGAGACTCTTCATTAGGGACTGTAGTGATAGGACAAGAGGTAGCAAGTTCAAACTTAAACAGAGGAAGTTTAGATTTGATATAAGGAAGTTCCTCACTGTAAAGGTGATGAGGCACTGGAATGGGTTGCTTAGGGAAGTTGTGAATGCTCCATTACTGGTGGTGATCACTGCCAGGTTGACAGGGTCTCGGGTGGCATGGTTTAGTGGGAGGTGTTCCTGGTCCATGGCAGGGGGGTTGGAACTAGATGATGAAGATAGGATGAGAGAGCTGGAGCTGTTCAGCCTGGAGAAGAGAAGGCTGAGTGAAGACCTCATAGCAGCCTTCCGATATCTGAAGGGGACCTATAGGGATGTGGGGGAGGACTATTCTTGAGGGACTACAGTGAGAGGACAAGCGGTAATGAGTTAAAAATTAAACAGGGGAAGATTAGGTTGGATGTGAGGAAGAAATTCTTTACTGTAAGGGTGGTGAGGCACTGGAATGGGTTACTCAGGGAAATTGTGAATACTCTATCTCTGGTAATATTCAAGGCCGGGTTGGACATAGCCTTGGGTGGCATGGTTTAGTGGGAGGTGTCCCTGTCCATGGCAAGGGAGTTGGAACTAGATGATATTAAGGTCCTTTCCAACCCTAACTATTCCATGATTTTATGATCTTATGGTTCTTTCCAACCCCAAGTATTCTATAATTCTGTGACTTTATGAATGAAGAAAAGGTGAGCATAGGTCTCCAGATTTCATCCTGTGAAAACTGTTTAAGTAAAAAAAGTTGTTAAGTTCAAGAGTGTAATTTCTTAATCTCTCAGGCAACGGTGCAGGTATAGTTTGAAATGGTGAAACTGTTTCTTAATGACTTAATATTATTCCAAATAATCAAAAGTATAACCCAGGATTTTAGAGATATTCAGAAAGAATAGGGTTAATAATCATCTATTTCAATTTCTAATTCCTTCCTTTAATAATGTTAATTTAGAAGAGTAGCTGAGGGTGATCACTGCTTGTGATCAGCCTCAAGCCTTTGACCTTGCAATGGTAATTTTATCTCTTTTTCTAAAATGTTCTTGATTGTGTTATGACTACCTTCATTTTTTTCATACAGATCTTATAATTAATGGAACAAAAAGGATAAAAACTGGAACAATGGCAATAATTTATACCCTAACATTTGTGGAAAAAATGAGACGCAGAGAACTGCAAGTGAACCATCTGTGGCAGAGTCAGTCTCCAGGCTCTTTAATGGCTAGCTTTGTTCACTTACCACCCCCATCCTGCCACCCGTGTGGCTGTGGGACTGTGTGACATATCTGCGTTGCCTTTGTCCACCCTGTGTTTGTTCAGAGCCCTCTTCCTCTAGCAAGCTGTATTTCCTGGGGCTGCAGTGAGCACCAGACGTATGATGCTACCCAAGCCAGTTCTGAGCCCTGCACTGAACACCTCACACCTGGCTGCTCTCACTTGTACTGTTAAAGAACTGCCCAATCCAAAGTGCCTTTGCTAATTCAAGTGCTCATGAAATCAGTGGAAGGATGTAGTAAAAGCAGAGTGCACTTTGTAAAAGGGGAAAACTACTAGGAAGTCTCACTGGTTGATCTTTGGTTTTAAAATTTTCCCCTGATGACTGTGTATTGAAGTGTCCATGTGAAACCTCACAGGGACATGCTGGGGTCATTTAAAAAGCCGTGAAAAAATCTACTTCAGTCCACTTCCTTTTTCTCCCTCCAGTGACTGTATGTTTGCTTAAAAAATGAAATTGCTTAGAGATAGCTTAAAGAGTGATTGCTTAAAGAGACCTTTTGCCTCAAATGCTTTTTCTTGACAGCCACATAATCATCACTTATTTACATTTGATTTAGTTTGTGATTGAAACGCAGCCTGGTACTTTTGTAAGGAGATTAAACAAATGCTGAAAACTTTGTGCTCTCTTGGGTGCAACTGAACTTACAGAAAAATCCAAGTCACGCTGGACATGACCTCAAGTCCCAGTGCAGGTTTACATGAAGTGTAAACTATCCAAAGTGGTTGGTACTTCATAGTTGCCCATCGTTCACCTTTCATGCTCCTTCATCTTGTCACCAGTTGGCTGAACACTTAAACCAGCAGAACAGACCAGGAGAGTAGCAGCCTGGTGAGGCAGGGAGGGAAAGGAAAGGGAACAATGAGCTAGAAAGGACAGCTTGTATTTATGAGCATGTCTTTTGAGTTCGTAAAAGTCAGGCAAGAATGCGTAACCAGCCCCTTGAGTTATTTTGGCTGGTCTGCTTTTAATGGAAAACATTTTGCAAAGCAGTGACCTCTAACAAAACTGACAAATTAAAAAAGTACCCTAAAACTTACATGCAACTGGCCTAAGAACTGGTATAAATTTACCATAATGTAATTAACTGCTGCAGAGACAAGAAAGCAGAGATGTATTGCTTCATCCTGTGTATTTTAGTCAGCAGCTAATAAATTTTGATCAGTATCATTCTTCACCTGTTCAGGGAAAGATTCAGAAGACACCCTGCAAAAGAAAAGCCTTTGGATGGTCTGTTCACTGGGAAAGGCTGCAATTGTCCCGTTCTCAGTATGTGCACAACATCCTGTGCATTTTATTTGCATGCCTGAACTCCCTGAGAAACAGGGTAGCTCTCAGTGGTAAAAGACCCATAAAGTTGCTGTTGTCAAAGTGTAGGCTGAGTTTCAGACATCTGAATTACAGTCTAGGGATAATTAACATGCTTTAAATAATTGCTATACAGTGCTGCAGGAATTCATCATGTAATAATGAACATCACTTTTTATTGATCGTTTGAAGTGCTTGATCTTTTCTACAGAAAAAAATACCTATGTCTCCCTTCTTGCTTTATAAAAACAGTATGATAAACTTTCACTAGCGAATTGGCAGGCAGCCTTCCCTAGCAAAAATCTTATATAGTAGTTTTTGTTATAATTATTATTAAGTTTTGTTATTATTTTAATAGCTTGCAAATCTGCTTGTTTACTGGAGGGAAGAAAGCTTAGGCATATGATTTTTTTTAATATAGGCAGTTTCCTTGCCTAGATTAGTGACTGTTTTAAAACCAATTAAGAATTAATGTTAGTTTTCCCTGCATCCATGTTTTATGCTCATGCTGTAAACAGTTGCCCCCAGATCTGACTTGGTAAGGCTTTTTTTTCTTTTTCTCTTTCAGAAGAGTTCATTTGCTTCCCTTATTTTTACCTTTTTACTCATTTAGAAGAAACAGTATTGCACTTGAGTTCAAGGAGGCTTCCCCATCCCAAAGATTTTTGTCGCCAAAAGAACTAGAGAGTGTGCCGAGAGCCTGCCACACCTCAATCCTAGTTATTCCTCCTCCTGGATGAGGCACTTAACCTCTTTGTGTTCTATCTATAAAATACATTTAGTAATACTTAATGGCTCTACTGCGCTTTGAAAATGTAAAGTGCTATGTGAGTGCTGATTACATTTTATTATATTCCCTGTTAGAAGGCCTCAAAGTATTTGTGTTAACTGGTACTGCTAATGCACATTTCAGAATAATCTTTGGTTAACAAAGTGGAACTGTTGCAAAATAAAACCTATGTTTTAGCCAAGGCAGTCTCAGTGGCACATGCAAGGAAAGTCTGGACACGAAAGCACTTAGCTCCACCAAATATGTCTGTGCTGTGTGTCAGCCATGGGCTTGAACTACAAGACAGTACAGCTTGCCTTCTCTCCAAGCAGTGTTTGTGCCCAGGAGATCACAGTGAGGAAGAAACCTGAAGCTTTGGATGCAGACCCTGACCATCCACCAGCATGTGACACATTTTCCCAGGCAATCAAATCCTGCAGAATAATTCGCCTGGGGAGCTGCTCAGTGGGAACAAACTGTCCTCAAAACTCACACTCCAAAGCTAGGATCTGGCTCCTGGGCTGGATGTTCCCACAGACTTGCTGTGGCCAGTATGTGGGCCATCTCCCCAGGAGCAGTGCCAGCCAAGCCAGCGCTGTGCTGTGGTCTTCTCGTGTTTCTCTCAGGCAAGACAGCAGTGTTTCATTAAAATGTGGCAAGGGTTTGTCGGAAAAAAGACAATGCAATTGACCAGTGGTGATTGTCTCTATCCCAGAGGTGTTTCTGTGGCCCTAAATCCAAATCTTGGTGCAGAGTATAGACTCTGAGAAGGTAACTTCTGCCTGGCTAACTTCTCTACAAGCTTGCTTTGATATAGGAAATTTGAAATAGGACAGTATTTATTATATCTGATGCATGCAGGGTACCTTTGGTTGTA
This sequence comes from Forpus xanthops, assembly GCA_032466535.1. NCBI lineage: Eukaryota > Metazoa > Chordata > Aves > Psittaciformes > Psittacidae > Forpus > Forpus xanthops. Next base: position 57,119 of record JASSUY010008098.1, on the reverse strand, counting down.
GTTTAGACTGGCATGTGCCTGAGAGACCTGGGAGAGATTGCTGTACTTAACAAGGCACTGACTGTTTGGGCTAGGGCTGGCCTCTCCCCTCATCCTGACAAGATATGGACGGGACAGGCCTGAAAAAGTATGCACTTTTTGTGCAAAGTGGAAAACACTGAGTGCAATTCATGATAACTTTACACATTCCTGGAAAAGAGTTAAAATGGTTGTTATTTACCTAATATATGCATTTTGAAATCATCCCAGTGGAAGCAGAACAGACCAGCTCCTAGAAATGGAATCTGACAGAAAAGCAACAAATGTGACATCCCTGCATCATCCCACTTCAGGGACAGAATCAGGTGGGGACTTTGCCTGGGATGTCATGCCATAACGCACGTCTAATAATGTGACCTCAGGCAAGATGGAAACCTCTTGTGGAGGAGAAGGGCAAAAGCTTTCTTGATCCTGACTTCCAGTACAAATACAAAGAGCAGGGCTTCATGATCTTTCTGACTTTGGGTTTTTCCCAGAACCCCAGATATCCCTAATTTGTATTATGTTTATGCCTGTAAATTGCAATTGCTATTTTTCATAAGGAAGTTTAGAACTATTAAAGCTGAAAACGGCAAATGTGAAGTAAATAGTTTAAAAGGAATTATAACCAATTAATAGCAAATGCTGTTCTCCAATCTCATTTCATTTCTGACAGACTGTTTAGAGGAGACTGTCTGAGCTTGGATTGGTATTCCACTATATTATAATTATAGAAGCAGTGAAAATGGAGAATTCTGAAAGAACAAAGTATTTAAAGGCACTTCAAATTGTGCCATTTGCTCTGTGTTTGCTTTGCAGTCTTTCCTCCCTGGAACTCAGAAAATTGCAGTTAATTTTTTTCTGACTCCACTTACAGAAACAAAAGTAATGTCCCTTTAAAAAAAAAAAAAAAAAAAAAAATGGAAAATAAGACTACACTTTATGAGGCTTTTTTTTTTTTTTAATCAAAATATTTGGTTTGAAAATGTTGGAATTTAGAGATTTCTGATCTTAAGTCTTCAAAAAAATTCTTAATTTAAGACACTGGAGTTGTATAAACAGTTAGGCAAATATGTCCATGACATACTTTAAGTACCCTGAGGAGGGAGAACTTAATAAGATTTTCCTATAATTTTGATTTATGGAAAAAAGTAAGAATAAGTAGCATCATAGAAATAGCTGTGTGAATACTGAGACATGGAAAATGGTGTTTGCAATTTTCCAGTTCACTTGTTCTTGGACAAGCTGTACAGGCTCTAGTCATGGTACAAATTTTAGCCACTTCTTAGTTTTAGCCGCCTCTTAACTAAGAGGTTTCAAGGCTCAGCTTTAAGGATTGAAGAGGTTGAGTGATCCTATGCAAGTTCAGATCACACTGTCATGTGCTAGATAAATGCATAGATGGGGACTCACTGCACTGCTTGAAGTGGAGAGGTTGGGCACTGACCTCATGGCACTAGAACAAGCTCAGATTTCTCATCTGGATCAGTGGTGACTGAGCTATTGGTCCTTCAGTGTGCTTCAGGTTAGGGGAAATGGATGCTATTTTTCCTCTTCCTGGCTGTTTCTTGAGAGCAGAACTTGCTGTAGGAATTATTTTTTGGTTCATCTGTTTAATCTACTTTGGTATTTGTGTCTATGTAAACCTTTCAATTTGATTGCTTTATTGAACAGTTGCTAGCACTCGCCACTACTTCCCTGCTCTCTTTGCCAACTTAATTAGTATTTTGTTCCAAATGTGGCCTATTACATGACTGTTGCATAGCTGAGATATTGTACTGAGTAGTAAATAACAGCCTTTTCTGTGGTTGTTGCCACTTTTCAAAACACTGCATTAAGATAGAAAAATAGTGGTTCATCTGAGCAAATTTAAGGCACACAATGTAGAAATGTTCTGACTTCATTTTTCACATTTTTTTAATAGAATAACATCCTATATTTTTTGTTATAGGAGCTATTATAAAAATTCCTCTTGCTACCAAGTTAAAGACTTTCCAGACAAGCAGGAAGGACACAAGAGGTAACCTTTGGAGTTCAATAGTTAGACCTATGTTGTTCAGCGTATTCATAAGTTGGCTGGAAAAAAACACATGAATGATAGTGATAAAAATTATGGATTATAATGGACTAAAGGGATAAAGACAAGGGCAGACTGTAAAGCTGTGCAGTCCTAGTCTCACTGTCTCTGAAAGAATATAGTTGACCTGGAAAATGCTCAAAGAAGGACAGGATAGTAGATTATAATAATAAAAATATTATTAAAATAAAATATTAATGATTAAATAATAATTATTAATTAAAATATTATAAAAAGAATTTTCCTAGTGTGAACTTAGAGTGTGAAACTTCTTGCTGGAGATTACTATTTCCAGAATACATATAAAAAATCTCAAGTGGTTTAAATGCCTAAGTGGGTTCAAAAAGCATTTGGACAAACATGGAGGGAAAAATTTTAAGGAACATTAAGCAGAAAAAGACCATCTTTGCTCTGAAAGTCCCCGAGCTACATCCTCTGGAACCTGAGAAAACTTCCTGTAGAAGTGTACTGTTGTCCTGCTGTATGTTTTACCATAAGCTTCTGGTATCAATTGCTGTTGTAAAAAAGATACTTTGCTAGGTGGACCTTTGCTATTGCTTTTAAAACTTTTTACTGCTTTTGCTTTATTTTCTTTCAAAGCACCTGGAGACAGAATAATTCTCTATGGCACAGTGTTTCTAATTGTTTTGCAAACATTGGCTGAGATTTATTCCCTTCATAGTAATTAAGAAATATGGTATACACATATGATAATTAAATGATCCCCAAATTGCTAGTAAGTACCCACTAGAGGTACTTACTGTTGAAGGGTTAAATCTGCAGTGACACTGGATGTTTGGTCTCAGAGAATGTTAATTGCTATGGAAATTGTTTCTGATAAAATAGAAAGCTACTTACTAGGTCAAAAGTCACAAAGGCAGAAATAAATATATTAGTTTCAAAATATTTAATTGGTAAAATTTGATATATTATTGTTGACTGTTGTTCTCATTTACCTAATAAATGCATTTTGAAATCATGCATCTACCCAATAAGTGCATTTTGAAGTAATTTTTTGTGCAAGGTGCACAATGTCTCTTAAGAGTAACAATAAATGAAAACCATCTGAGCTTTATGTTGTTCCTTACTGGAACCAATCTTGTGCACAAACCAGTTCTCCATTGTCAGCGATATGTGTTTTACCTAATGCTACTTCCTTCAGTCCTTGTGTTCTTTTATGGAAACCGTTCCCTTTGGGCAACTGTCCAGACCCCGAGTTTACAGAGAGATTGCTCATACCTGTTGTAGATGGTTGCTGCGTTCCTCTTTTAGGATTGTAGGGTCATACAGTTTTGCATTCCTAAGCCTAATGCACCTTGAGGGAGTCATCCTTGCCAAAATTGGAGGTTTGTTACAGCTTTGTCACAGCTTTGTCTCCATGGTCCCATGCCGCATTAGGGTGTCTTATTGTCTGGAAGAGAGAAATTTGTATCATATCGTCACTGATGCAGCAATATACTGCTGCTTTATATTAGAAAGGATAATCAGTTTAGTTTGAACATTGAAGTTTTGTGTTCTACACACAACATAAAGATATTTGCCACCTACTCTTAGCTGAGTGCTCAGAAGACCTTTCTGGCTTTTCAGAAGTTCAGATTTTCATATTTACACATGAGTTTGTGGAACAATTACTGTGTTCTGTATTGGCAACATTCACAAATACTGTTATCTGTATGTGAAAAAGAGATGGTTCAGCCAAGGCTTTTATTCTGTGTCTTTCTCCTGCTAAGCATGTAATATGTGAATGGCTTAACAGCACTCTAGATTTTGTGGGGTTTAGGTTTTAGTCAGACAAGAATTTTGGTATGTCCATAAGGTCATGCAGTTGGTCAGCCTGCTGCATGGAATCGGATGTAGGTTATATCCATAAGCTGCAGTTAATTAATATATCTTCAATGAAGTGAAGGTCTTTCTTCTTCCTTAAAGCACAATAAACAAAAATTTAGAATTAAGAAGTACTTTTTCTTCCAATACTTGCCAGCATTAAAAAAACACTGATACTTGAGAATGCAGTGCACAACTGCACGTAATTTTAGCAACGTTAAAGTGCATCATGCTCTAAATGATGGAGTGACTAATGATTTATTCATCAATTAATTTAACCTTCTGTAACATTATTCTGAATTAGCTTGCTTGAACAAGAGTACATTTTAAAACTGATAAATAAATCTTGATTAATGTTTCTAATGATAGCAAATTAACAAAAACTTAGCATGTTGCTTAGATAATAACTACTCTTATTGCTAACAATTGCCCCTCATTTGTAGCCACTTGGAGTAGGTTTAGCTGCCAGCATGGGCTTCAATATGTTATGCTCTTACCTTTTGGTATGCTATTCTTTTTCTTTAGATAGGTACTTATTGTACTCTTTTAACCCCTTTAGTGTGACTTCATGTAGAGTATCTAAATTACTCTTATTCCTCACTAGAGGGCGCGGGCTTTTTAGGTTTTATTCACTTTGATGCGTATCGTTCTGTCCAAATTCTCACCTTCCTTGAATAATGGTTACCAGATTCAGGTAACGCAGAGGAAATTTGACTTCCTTACTCAAAATTTCCCTGTCTTTTTATTCAGCATCTTTATTAGATGTAGCTTCCTGCTGGAAGCTCAAACTGGGCTGATTTTTCTCCATCCAAGTCATCCTCATAGCTGCTACTGTTTCCATCTTATTTAGGTGCTTAATGTTCTTGGTTTTAAACTTATGTTTATATTTTCTAGGATGTAACTAGTGAGTTGTTTAGGCTGCTTACATTATCAGCTGGGGTTTTTTTGCATTATTTCCCACATACCATCATGACATCTGAATCACAATTTCTGGTTTTCTATGGCATCATTAAAAAATCATCTGGGATAAAGAAGTAAACTGTATGGCATTCCTTTATAAACATTTCAGTTCAGTTCATTAGTATTTTGCCATTATATACTGAGATGTGCCATTTAAAATACTTTAATTCAGTTAATCTGTTGCATATTTATACAAAACCAAATGTCTCATAGAAGTCTGTGTCATCAAATCTGTTATTAACAACTAAAATTACAATGTCACATAAAAAGCCATCAAGGTAATTTTATAAGTTTTTTTATGAATTACAGTTGATATGTACTATTATACTACAGACTTTTAAACCTGAGTTAATCAAGATTTGGTTTAGCTGTTTTGTTATAGAACCTAAAGCAAATGTCAGGCTGGCAGATTATGCTATAACCTATGGACTCAGAATCAGTTTTCTTCATCATAGTTTTTTTGCAACTTCCTTAGCTTCTCTGAAATCAGAGTTAATATTCCAGAAAGCAATAATATTTTTGGCACTCCTTTTAGGAATTTTCAATGCAAAATGTTTATGTTCATGTACTTTAAAAGGTATTGGTGTTTTTGAGCGGTATATTTCTATTATCAGAGCAGGCTGACAAAATATTCCTCCTCTACAATACTAGTGAAGTAATTTATTAGCTTTTTTTTTAACTGTCTCTCTTTAGTTTTTGTAGAGATTGCTTAGCCTCAGTGCAATCTGAAATTTCACATGTGAAGATGGGGAAAAATAAAGTTAATAAAAAGACAGGGCTTAAAAGGGATTTGAGAATAGATGCCAAGACAGTGTGGAGAACAAAGCAAAGCATTTTGGCATCTGGAATACTGTAGAAGAATGAGCGGAGTTTTACAGGAAAGTGAATTACCATGGTTGTAACAAGCTCAGCTTTTCTTCAACAGTCAAAGCAATCTGCTGCAGAATAGAGTGCAGCCACCTGAAATGATGGCAATATAGCTGACTAATAATGTACTGATTGCAAACTTCAGACACCGCAGAGTGAATTGTGTCCCTGCATTGGTGTGCTTCAAGCAGAGATAAAAACATTATTGGTCTGTGTCGGCGTACTAAGGCAATGCTTAATAGAATGCATGGTGTTTATTGTTTGTAATTCATATACAGACAGCAGTTCCTTTCTGCAGATTTCATTCTTGAGTGCTGTGATCAGTGCTTCGTAGTTAACATGCTGCTCTTTTAACTTTCAGCTCTATTGTTTCAGGCTGTTTTGTAATTCAGGCAATTGCCATTCCATTGGCTTGTGAAGGCTGGAAGTAATTTTTGCACTTAGTAGCAGCGGAAAAACACAGGAAAAGACAACACTTTTCCTGCCCCATATTTACCACTTCCATAAAAATAGCAGGTATTATACTGTCCAAATTCACTCCTAATGATTGGTAGATGAGTTTTATTTCAGACTTGTCAAAAAAGATTTTTTTTTTCTGAATGGTTCTTTATGAATAGACTGATTAGCTCTCTCAGATGTTTTAATTAAAAAATCACTGTATCAACGACTTTTACAGAACATAACAATATTTTATAAGTTATCATGAACTATATTTTGTTTCATAGAATCATAGAATAGTTAGTGTTGGGAAGGACCTTAAGATCATCCAGTTCCAACCTTCTGAAATAGGAAGGGACACTTCACACTAAATGATGTAGCCTAAGGCTCTGTCCAACCTGGCCGGGAACACCTCCAGGGATAGAGCATTCACAACTTCCCTAAGCAACCCATTCCAGTGCCTCACCACCCTTACAGTAAAGAATTTCTTCCTCAGATTCAATCTAAACTTCTCCTGTTTAAGTTTGAACTCGCTACCTCTTGTCCTATCACTACAGTCCCTAACGAAGAGTCCCTCCCGAGCATCCTTATAGTCCTCCTTCAGATACTTGGAAAGCTGCTATGAGGTCTCCATGCAGCCTTCTCTTCTCCAACCTGAACAGCCCCAACTTTCTCAGCCTATCTTCACACAGGAGGTGCTCCAGTCCCCTGATCATCCTCGTGGCCCTCCTGTGGATTTGTTCCAACAGTTCCATGTCCTTTTTATGTTGAGAACACCAGAACTGCACACAGAACTCCAAGTGAGGTCTCATGAGAGTAGAGTAGAGCAGCAGGATCACCTCCTTTGTCCTGCTGGTCATGCTCCTTTTCATGCAGCCCAGGATACGGTTGGCTTTCTGGGCTGCAAGTGCACACTGCCTGCTCATGTTCATTCTCTCATCAACCAACACCCCCAAGTCCTTCTCCACAGGGCTGCTCTGAATCTCATCTCTGCCCAGCCTATAGCTTTGCCTGGGATTGCTCCGACCCAGGTGGAGGACCTTGCACTTGGCATTTTTAAACATCATCAGATTGGCAACTGCAAGCATGTCAAGGTCCTTCTGGATGGCATTCCTTCCCTCCAGCGTATCAACTGAACAACACAGCTTGGTGTCATCGGCAAACTTGCTGAGGGCACACTCAATCGCATTGTCCATGTCATCAACAAAGACATTGAACAAGACCAGTCCCAACACTGATCCCTGAGGGACACCACTTGTTACTGGTCTCCAGCTGGACATTGAGCCATTGACCACAGCTCTTTACATGTGGCCATCCAGCCAGTTCTTTATCCACTGAGTTGTCGACCTATCAAATTGACGTCTGTCCAATTTAGAGACAAGGATGTCATGCGGGACAGTGTCAAATGCTTTGCACAACTCCTGGTAGATGACATCAACTACTCTACCCCTGTCCATCAGTTCCATAGACCCATCGTAGAAGGCCACTGAATTGGTGAGGCATAATTTTCCCTTAGTGAAACATTTCCCCTTAGTGAAGCTAAATTTCTTTCTCTTCCTGTTTGTTATTTGAAAAACCTATTTAATAACACATTGAACTTTAAAAATACGTGCCTTTTTTTTTTTTTTTTTTTTTCTTAAGATAGAACATTGTTGTATGTCAGGTATATTCTTTGGAAGTGACTCAGTATGTAACTTTAGTGAGGACTCAAGGCAGAAGTAAAATCACTACCATCTGCTGGGCTGGTAATGTAGTTTAACCTCATAGATTGTATTCCAAAGACTAATATGAATCAATTGCAATTTCAAACAAACAAAGGGCAAAGTCAAATAATGTGTTTCACTCATAACACTGAGTAAAATATAAATAAGATCTGGTTTTAATTTTATTTTATCAGGTTTAAGTTAATTTTAAACAATGAGTTATTCTAGGGTCTAATAAATTGTATTATGCAATCTCCACTTATATCTTTGGATTGAAAGTAATGTTCATGGGAAATGAGACTCTCAAACAGAGAATAATAGAATCTGTTCCATGAAATGAACACAGAAATGACCACTGTCAGTATACTTTCATAGCTACCTTCATCACTGTTCTTTCATATTCATGTTTTATTATTGCCTCTTCATTTTGCATTTATTGTTTCTGGAGTTGTTTAACACTAGAGCAAGAGAGGTCACCTCCTTCCTCCAAGTGCTTTAATCCAAAAGAAATACAAGCAAGGGGTTCATCTGCATGTTCTGAATGTGCAGGGATCAACTTTTGATTCCTGGTTCATTTGAAGTGCAGTATTGGGCCCTCTTCCACATAGATAACACTTGCAGTATGTTGGTTCACATGTCTGTAAACCAGCATTCTATCAGGATAAGGAGTCTGGAGTTAGCTGACTAGAGCTGTAATTTCATTTATATGAGGCGTTCTGCATTATCCCTCCATCAGGTCCCAGGCAACATGGCAGAAGCAGATGGCTGTCCTTTCTGCAGTGTGCACCCAGCTTCCCAGGCCATTAGCAACAGGCATGGAGCTGCAGATGCTCACCTGGCTCTTACTCTCCTCTTTGGGCAGGGTACAGCCAGCACACAACAAGGGGGCTAAAAAATGCCAGTTGTTCAGTAGGATGAAGCCACAGTAGACCTGATGATAAACAAAACCTGACCCAAAATGTAAAGAAAATAAATGTCTGTTTCACTGCTTTTTCCTTTTGGTTATCCATCTCCAATGCACTTTTCTGAGTAATACTGTTCCACTTATAAAGCTGGAGTGTTTTCACCGTCTCCTGTTTGTTCTTTCAGGATTTGTGGATTTAACACTCCATGATCAGGTCCATCTACTGGAATGTGCCTGGTTAGAGATACTGATGATTGGCTTAGTCTGGCGTTCCATGGAACATCCAGGAAAGCTTTTGTTTGCACCTAACCTATTACTGGACAGGTCAGTCTGCATGTTGCTATGAAGTATTTAAGTTAATCAATTTCTAATGTGATTTTAATTCATAGTAATTTAACTGATACTACAATTTGAAAGTATTCCATAAGTTAAGCAGGGTTATAGTAGGGAAAGGGAACTCTAAAAACCCTGGAAATGCTCTTGAATACGGTGCTGGTAATTTATTAGACAAGTAACTCATCCAAAATTCAGCTGCTGCTGGAAGCACTTTCAAAGGCAACAGAAAACTTCTTTTGTAATCTGTACTGCTTGTTGTAAAACTGAATGAAATTAAAATTAAACACTGAAGTCTAATCACTTTAATTTAGGTAATTATTTCTGCTTACATATAATCCTCCTACTTATTCTTAGTCATAATGGGTTTATCCAAGCAGCCACCCAAAATGTTAGAAGAAAATCCTGGTAGTCTCAATTGCAATGTTAATTATTTGTAGAGAGTACATGAAAATTTTATTATTCTTTTTTCCTACTGAAAACTGGAGTCATGTATGTAAAACACACCTGCTTGCTGCCCTGAGCCTTTTTTAGTCAGTCTTGCTAATATGTTGTTAGTGTTCCTAAGTGAGAGAGAAAAATATGCATCTCTGCCATAAAACAGAATCCTGGATTTTAGCGGAAAGTCTTCACAAATGGAAGCAGGAAGATTGATAGATATTTAGAGTATATTCTAACTATCTTAATGGAAATTTAACTTCTCTTTTTTTCCCCAGTCATGAAAAATTTCAGCCTTGAAAAGACTGTTAAAAGAGAACAACCACTAATTAGGGGTTTTGGCAAATGACTGTGACAAATCTAGACAAAGTTAGTTAGGATACATTAATCCTAGCTATTTGTAGTCCTCTTTAGTTGATGTCTATCACCCTCCTAGCAGGGCTGGCAGGAGAGTTTATGTATGCACATTGATCGCTTCAGTGCAGAATTTGGCATCTTGGTCTAAACAGAAGGTAGAGAAATTGCTGAGGAGATAGAGTATATGGTGAGGTAGCTATGAGCTGAGCAAGCTTCTTATCACTGAGATGGAGAGGCAGTGAGCTGCAGCAGACAGGTGGCAACAGAAAGTCAAGGGCAGGACCTTCAGCCACTGCAAACAATAGCTGGTGGGTGAATAAACTAGCTGACTCCTGGTGGTCCCTTCCAATCTCAGGAATTCTGTGATTTTAGTAAAATAAAAGTGATAATGCCTAACAGTATAGAATATAATATTTCATAAGAATGGAGAAGTATTTATATTGATTGCCTTAGGAAAAACCCTATTCCACATGACCTGTGAGCTGTGGACCTAGATATGTATAAAATACCTTCTTATTTTGTGCACAGAATGTATCTGCTTGCCTAAATGTAAGTATAGTCTTCTGAAGGAAACACAACAGGTTTAAAATTATTTCTTAGTATACATAAGTAAAATTGTAGAAATTAAGCATATTATTGAAAACTACTATAAATTGTAATATGGATTCCAAAGACCAATCCGTCTTTCGCACATTCCATCGTACAGGTTGTGAGAAAAAATTGAAACTGAAGAGCAGAGTCAGAGTAACATTTTTTGTCCTCATAGCTAAGAAAAACAGCTAGGAAAACATCAGGAACTTCAGTCTTCCTCAACTAAAAATCTCCATGCTCTGAATAAAATGGAGTTTGAGCCCTTGATTCAGAGATTAAGCCCACTCCACTGGATTATATAAAACAATTGCATGCAACTGGAGCTGCATATTACTTTAGGGCTTAAAAATCAATTAACTTAGTAATCAAACCAGACTCTGATTTCTGACTTTCAAACAAGGCCATTTCTAAAAATGTAGATCTGTTGCACCTTCTCATTTTCAAGTAACAAGAAATATGTTTCTAAGGCATTATATACATGTCCCACTCTACTTGGTAGGGTCATTTGCTGAAATTAAATTAATACAATACTTGACCCTGGGGACCACTGATATGCTAATTAGTTAACTGTTGATGTACTAGTTGATCAGTGCTAACAATATTTCAATATGCTAATTTGATTTCAGCAAGTTGCCTTTCAAAAAGGGCAAAAGTATGTTAGTCAGATTTGAGAGAGCAGGTCAGAGACTGATACAAAGCCTGTTTGACTCAATGGAGCCCTTCTACTGCATCAAATTTTGGGGCAAATAACCACAAGAGAGCAAATTATTGTTGCTGATCTAAATAATTAAATCATCTGATTGAATAGCTAAAATAAAGGAAAAGATGAATGCTGTAGCATAATTTCCTTTCATCTGTTCTCTCCTTATCCTTCAGTGTGTTCTTTACAGGGTACTCTGTTTTTCAGTGTTTTCATCCTCAGCAGTCTGTCCTGAATCCGCAGTCACGCTTTCTCTGTTACCTGATCTTTAGGGTTTACAGCGTCTGCATATATTCATTTAGTTACTGTTTATAATCCAGAGTCGCCAACAACAGATGGTAAAACCTTAATCTGTCTCTAACCTGTGTTTTTCTGGACTTTTTGCAAATTCAGTATTGTTAATATGGAGCTTTAACAAGTTTCGTGTATGCCTTTAGTTCTCTGTGTTCATTTTGAGGCAGATATCTTCTCTGATTTCCACGTCCCTTTAATTTTTCACATTAGGGATTCTCTTATCTCTAACAAATTCTTTCTGTTTAGAAACTTGGAGAAAAATGGTCCTTTTTATATGCCCGTGCATAAAGCTTAGGTCATGTCAAGTTTTATTCTGCAACTTTTTTTACCTTGTGGCTAAATAAATACTTTCTTGTTCATATGTGTCTGAAAGGTCATAGAAATAACATTCCAACTTTGCCATTCTTTTGAACAAATCTGGTTTTATTTCTTCCGGCTCATTCTGTCTATTAGGATTGTATTAAACATGAGCTTGTCTTGTCTCTGAAGATCATTTAGAGACTATTATTTTGTGAGCATCTACTTGTTATCTTTTCAGATAAATGCCTCTATAATTTTCCTATGGAACATTTCACACTTGGAAGACTCCTCAAAAATATCTGAAAGCAGCCTTTTGTTATTAATTTTAAGTTTCTTCTTAAAATTTTGGTTTGCTTATAAAAAAGATTATACAACAATTAAGTTGCCAGTATGTGTAGACTAATATCATTCAGTATGGATGAGTATCATCACATTATCCCTTTCTATTCCCATGCTGCCTTGTAATTAGATAGGGTATTCTGTGGGGTAATACACCCTTTCTTATTCTGTTATAGTTAGCAAGAAGCACTTCAGTCTTGTTCAAAATCAAGACTTTTAGCAGTCTGCCAGTTACATAAAACTGAAACATTTTTTTACAGTGCATAAATGATGCTATTAAAAACTTCAAATGACAGTAATTATAAATTAGAAAATAGGCCCAATCAGGTAATACAGTGGCACACTCACAGTACTTGCAATTAATGTGCAGTACCTGACACAATGAAAGTAAGCCCAGGCTAAATGCAAATCTTTCATATTCCATTTTTGAAAATTGCTATCTTGTATAAGAGGAAGTAAAGGCTTGAGTTTCTAATGGGACAAACCAGATGTTTCCTGTCTGGAGCAGCCCCAAGAAACTGGGCTTTAAAAATGTCATTAGAGCAAGGCTGAAATTTGTCAGGCCTGACAATAGGCTGTTTATAATCTTGAAGAAAATTTAATGTTTCTTCATGAATAAGAAAGCCCTATTTTATTACATTTTAAAAGGATTTGTTGCAGTCGTATATCATGCTGATTAGAGGTTACTTGAAGGTTTGAAACATAACTGTAAAGAAACTCATGGTAGAAATAGCTGAATTGCTGACTTAAGTGGATGACTTCTCATGTGAAACATCCTCAGTATCAGCAAAATTGGAAACACAGTGCTGCATTTTAAAAAAAGTGGGTGAAACCCCTGTCCAGTATGCCTGGTGACCATTGTAAGGAAACCAATGAGATACTTTCTTCTAAAGAAGGCTGAGGTGTGAATAAACATGACATAATGTCAAAGAGTCCTACTGCATTTTGTAAGGGAAAGCCATGTGTCATGAATACGTTGGAGATCTTCGAAGAATTAACAAGAAGGGGATGAGGGAGAACTTGTTGGATTTCCAAATAGTATTAAACAAGATACAAATTGCATGTAGGTAAATGGGTACTGTTGCATACGGAAGAATAATCATAATCTTCATAATCTGCATTCTGAATTATCTTTCTGTGTCATTTTACAGTAGTCAGTTCTATGGAATCAGCAGTTATTTGGTCTCCAGCAGTCAAAAGGTAAATAGACTGCAACTTCTCCACCCCCACAAATCATTGCAAGAGGGAAAAGAAACAATACAGATCATTGTTATTCCTCTGTTTAAACCTGTGCTCCATCTATGCTTGGAACACCATGCCTTTCTGATTTTCCTTGCCTTAACAGGTATATTGAAAAAACAGGAAAGGTACCTGATGGGTTGCATAAGCAGTCAAAGAGAGAGTACAAGGACTAAATAGATTCGCTTTTCTGCCTGTGATGCTCAACAGAAGAAGGGAAACAAAACAGAGAGAATAGAAATTGCATAAAGTCACAAACTCGTTGAGAAGATATATGGTATTCCCGTTAACTATCTCTTCCAATCTAGTGCTAGAGGCAATCACTTGAAATCAGCAGATCCAAATGCCTATACACTTAGCCTAGAGATAAATATACCTTTAATACGAGCCAGTAGGGTTATTCTCATGTTACGTTCTAGTGTTATTTTCTTATCGTGATTGAAAAAAAAGTCCATCAACAACAACAACAACAAAAAAAAAAAAAACAACAGTGCAAGAACTTACAAAATTTCAGTTAAATATAGTCAGTATTTCCCTGTTTCTACTTGGTTATTTCCTTCTTCTATGGAGAAATCTTAATTTGTTTTTCAGGTTTAGGGTTTTTTTTTTGTTGTTGTTTAACCTCTAGTTCACGGTCTCTTCCGGAAAGCTTCATCTTTCAGATGAAGAATGAGGAATTTTCCTTCACCTGACTTTGAGGCTGAGTCATGCAGAAGGCTATGAATCTCCTTAAACTTCAGCTAGCACGAGTAGGATAAAGGCTTAGAGCATTCACTGTATGACTAGGCAGCTGAATAATCTACTTAGTTCATGGCTTTGTTCTCAAAGTTTCTCACCACATCTAAAAGGAACCTTTCAAGTTTTCTGTGGAGATAGTGCTTTCCAGTGTTTTGATAGAAGATTAGATGCAATAGAAGAGCTTCAGGATGAAATCTGTGTGTGTTTCACCTTGTAAAATGTTCCAAATGCTTGAGGACATCACACCTGTCTGTCACTTGAGAAAACGCTTAAAAGTTTTGTGGTACAGAGTAATCTGGATATATTAATTACCATTGAGTTATTAGAAAAGTTGAAGCAAAGTGGTCATAGATACTTGATTCAGAATGCTTCATTAGTGACTTGCTGCTCTTATTTATTTCAAAGGGGAGAAGCCCATAGTCTTGTAAATGACTATATCCAAATTTGTACTTCAACTTAAATTGCATAAACAATTGTACATTTCATTTTCATCCTGTCTTTAATAATAATGGATTCTGTGCTGGAAACCCAATCAAACCATCATCTTGTCATCAAACTACTAATCTGATAGAGATAAGCAGATCAATTTGCAGAAAGTTAAGGAATCTTTTGAAATAATTTAATTTCTCTTTCATTTTCACTTTATTGCTGGATTTTGAGGTGCATTATTATATTGCAGACCACACAGAATGAAAAGAAATAACTTATAAGAGACAGAATTATACTTCTTAAATAATGTACAGAGGTACTTTCTGTTTATTGTAAATCAGTCTTTACTGTGCCTTGGAGCAAAATTCAAAGACTTCAAAATTTTGTAATTTAAACTAGTAAATGTAAATCAGAAGTACCTTTCTAGAGTCTGAGGAGCTGCTGCTTAATGATAAAAAAAAAAAACAAACAAAAAACAACCCCTCTCATTATGATCTTCTCAATTTTCAGCTACCAGCAAAAGAGGTTTCTTGGGTGGGTCTGTAGGCACAGAACAGAAGTTTTCAGTGAGAATGAAATAATTTCTGGATACAAGATGGCTCCTGCACAAGTTCTAAGATTGCTGGTTCATCTAGTCACTCTGACCTTGGAAGCTCAGGCCTCAGTTCTAGGTCATGTTGAATTGTGATGCTGATCTTTCCAAAATTAAATATTCTTTGCCCCAAATAAAACTTTCTTTGCATTTCTGGTATGAAGAGAATTTTGAAACATTTTTGGCTCTAAGGTGATTCAGTCTGAATATAAATTAAACTGAAAAAGGTCTTCCTGTCAACAAGAATAACGTTTTTTTCCACCTAATTATTGAAATTTCATTATTCCCAAATGGAAAGCCTTCATAATAAATCTGTAATCTAAAAGTCTCAAATGCAACAAAAAACCACATCAGTTTTGTTAGAATTTTTATAACAGTATTCAAGAGGTTTTTCTTATCTGACATTTGTGGATCCATTTCATATAATATTATACTAATAAAAAATAATTAAAAAGGTACTTATAGTTAATTGACTATGTTTCAGGTCTGATTGACTACTTTTGAAATAAGTGAGAAACCTGGTCTTGTGGAAGGTGTCCCTGCCCATGGCAGGGGGGTAGGAGCTAGATGATCTGTTATGGTCCTTTCCAGCCCAAACTTTTCTATATGAAATATATAGCATACTCTTCCTTTATCTGCCTAGGTAGACGATCCTCTGTTGATCTAGTCAGGAAAGACGCTTAGTCTTTTGGTTCTGAGGTCGCTCAAGTAGAAGCCAAAAGAGACAGAAGAAATAATTAACAAACCTCAGAGGATGACAGGCTGGAGATTTTGTCAGTACTGGCAGAGGAAGGCATTTCCTGTTTGAACCTAAGGTTCAATCCTAATTGTTACTTTTCTGATGTAGAAGAGAGAGCTGTGCTGAGTGAAAACTGCTGCTATGTGTGGGCAACCGTTTTTTCCACCTGTTTTGGGTAATAATGATACCAACAGCAGTAATTCAGGGGGCTGGTCGTATGAAAGGATATAAACAGAACTGCCCAGCTCAGTGGAGGAAAAGAGCCTGTTACTCTTTAGGGTCCCTTCTGCTCCTGCCTCTTTTCCTCCCTTAAAATTATGTTTGGAACTTGTGTTTTAGTTTTACTTCTTATTTGGCAAATGGTGGTTTCAAGAAACTCTTGAAGGGAAAAAAAGCTTGATTCCATGTTGAATTATACTAATTCCAGTCCAGTACTTCTCCAATTGCCCAGCTGTGATTGATTCTCAGACTGTGATTCATGCATTGACACTAATAGCACATATTTTTGAGTAAGTAGCTAAAAATATTGCATTTGTTTAAACAACAAGAAATACAATAACAGTGCTGTAAATCAATTGAGAAGGATTTTGGTGAACTACCTCACATACTTCCTAAAAAAAAAAAAAAAAAAAAAAAAGAAAAGGAAGAATAAAAAAAGACAGCAAATTTAATACCTGAAAAATGCATATACTCTCACTTTAGTTTTCCTCCCTCTGAATTTGTTTCCTTACCTCTAGACAGATAGAAATTCTTTCTTGCCTATGCCATGACAGCATAAATTAATGAATTAGAAGTAAATCTAACCAAATATAATAGAAGTATGAGAATGAGATGTAAGGAGGATAAAATGCTGAGAAGATATGCACTAAGAATGAATAGACTACAATAAATAAAAAGGTTTGTACTTGTTCCAAACCTTTTTCCGAAACACGATCCGTGTTTAAACTGAAGTGATTTTGAATTATGAGAGAGCTGGGTTAACATTTACATTTTATTTTTCTTCTATGTTTTCTATTCTGTGCCAGATTTATGCATAAAGTGACGCCAAAATACTGTAATATTGGGGGGGGTGGGGGGGTGGGGAAGAAGAATGGTGATTTTTTACCAGTGCATTAGTACATAAACCTTATTTGTATAATTTAAGTATTGCTTTTATTCTTTACTTGAGTACTGACTAAATGTTTGGATTTTTGTTTAAAAAGCTCTACACCAGTAATAAATCCTTGCCTCTTATGGTACCTTCTAAACCAAAACTCTTTCAGGAGCCTCTTCAGCAATTTACTGTGGACACAAAATTTTTGTTGAAGATCATCTAGTCCAAACCTGCTTCTTGATGCAAGACCACTGCCAACACCATCTTAGGCTAGCTGTGTCTTTGTCTAGCTTTCTTGAAAGTCACTAAGAACAGAGAAGACATCCTCTTTTGGTAGCTTTTTCAGGGCTGCACTACAGTCCTACAATCCAGTCAGAACTTTTCAAGCTCTAGCTTATAGCAGTTGCCTTTTGATTTAACACTTACTGCTCCTGAGAAGATTTTGTTATAAGCTGTTTGTAATGACCATACAAGCAGTTTTGACTGTCCCCTCCCCTGTATACTTTGCTTTCTTCTCATCAGACCAAACAGATGCAGTCACTCATCCCTTCTTGCAGGCCACATGCTGCATGCCCCTGCTCATCTTGATGACACAATGAGCAAGTAGTTCTTGAGCTGAGGGGCCTGAAACTGGGCTTGCATAATCTGCATAATCTCAGCAGGACCGAGCAGAGGTAGAGGAAATATGATATCTCTTGTTCTTCCAGCTATATTCTTCCTAACATAATTTCCATACAATTTGTCTTAACCACAAAAAGACAATGCTGTTGGCTTATATTTTACTTGGTTTCCGTTTTCAAGAAAAGCTGTTTCTTGGCCCTGGGTACAGAATGTGGTGATTCTCTTTGCTGAACTTCATGAGGTTTCTGTTGGACCACTCCTCCAGGATCCCTCTAGCACTGAGGTTGTGCTACGTAGTCTATCAACCAAGCACCAGTTTAGTATCATCCACAAACTGAAGATCAACCTTTTATCATCACCCAGATTATTGACAAATACATTAAACAGCACTGGCTGCAGAGTCAACCTATGGAGTACTTACTACCTACCAAAAAATAGGTGTTGTCATTACAGCTACATTTAGTGTGTGGTCATCCAGCCTGTTTTCCACTCATGTCTGTCTGCTCAGCCTATACTTCTGTGGCTTAACATATAATTAGAATGCTTTAAACCAAAATCCGTGCTGCAGTTGATTTATATTGCATCAACCATCTTCCTGCTGATCATTTAAGTGTTTCATCATAGAGCAAATCAGTTTGGTCAAGCACAGTCTGTCTTACTAGATCCTCTGTGATTTTGGCAAAGTTCATTTATACTTCTACTATTTTTCAGGAACCTCTTTCAATCTCTGTGATTTTTTTATGTGATAGGTAGTAACCCAATGGATACGTTAACCAGCTGTTTCAGCACCCTGAAATAAAACCCGTTTGGCTTCAAAGTCTGGAATTACTCTTCAGAGTAATTACTGATTCTCTAATTCCCTAACCTGTCAATATGCTTCTGATGGTTTTACCAGTGAAATCTGACACACACACAAAAGAATAGCTGTTGAGAGTTTCAGTCTATTCCATATAGTCAGTTACCCGACCTTCTCAAACATTCATCAATTGAAATTACATTTGTTGCTGCCATACTTGTAAAATCCCTTCTTAATACCCTCTGTGGCCCTCCTTAGTTTCAGGCATAAATGTTCACAGTGTTTTGCAAGGAAGTAAGTAAATGTCTTGGTCAGACATGAAAATGTAGGGTTTTCTTAATATAGGCCACTTGCCTTATTATTCACTGAAACTTTTCATTTCTGCGTAATTCTAAAATTCTAAATCCTTAAACTAACCTTTAATGGGGCATTAAGTGAGGCACTTCAGGAGAGCTCAGCAGGCAGCTGCCTGGTAACCCACAGAGATCTAAGGCAAGAAGGAGCAACCCATCCTCCTTATTAAATGTATTTATGTACTATTTCCATTTTCAAGGCTGGATCATCTCTTTCTCACAGAAAAGTCAGAGGACATATGCTGTTATAACAATTGGAAACCTTGCTTGAGACACCACATTTTCAAATGCTACTGTATTTTAACCAACACCCTATTGGCTTTTTAAAGGGCGTATCTCTCACTTCGTTTTCTCAATATTGTTCCTCTTTGTTTAAGTATCTCTGAAAACAGATGAAATAGCTTCCGTCATATGCTGAAATCACTGGCTTATAGGCACTGCTCTGGGATAAGGGAGATATATAGAGATTTAATTTTAAGCAGTGAAAGAAGCTGAATGAGGATTTGAACTTGAAAGAAGATAGGTGCACAAATGCTCACAGATGCCCTCTTTCCTTCTTTGACGCAGTTTTAGGTTTAAACATGATTGAAAAGTGCAAAGAATTTTCTCAGGTTGTAGTCAGAAAGGAAGATGACTGCTTTGTCTGAGGGTCAGTTGTGGGTTGAGGCATTATCTAGAGTCTCAACAGTATGGTGTATCAGGACTTAGGCAGGTGTGTCTATGCTGGTAGTCAATGCTAGACTAGGAGATGCTCAGTCTGTATTTGTGTTACAAATTGTAGTGGAATAGCTGTCTGATAATTTGAAATTTCTTTAGCATTTTCCTATAGCAATGATTTTCAAAATTTTATAAAAGCTACAGCTAAAAAATAATATATCTTTAAACAGCACTCTTTTAGTGATCAGACTGTCTTACAGGATAAAATTTCACTTAGGACATCCTAATAAAAGGAAAACCAGGTAGGTAGGTTTGGTAAAAGGTAGCAATGTAAGTAATCTAAAATTCCATGACCAAGAAAATCTGCAAGCTAAACTTTCATAAAAAAGTAATTATAATCTGCGTTAATTGTTGAACTTCAGGTTTTGCCTACCAGATGAAATTTAGTGAGCAAGAATACCTAGAATTGTGAGCAAAGGGAGGTTAATTGCCATTACTAGTGAATACTTTGAGATTTCATAAGCTTTAGCTTTGTTTAACGCTGTAATGTAAAATACTGTCTGATTTGTGGAATGAAATGCTAGTTTTGATCAGACTCAGTCATACAGACAAGATTTTGGCCTCATAAGTCCTTCCTGAGCTCATGAAGGAAGGGTGGGCTTCATTATAAAATATTTTTTAATGGAGACATTAAGAAAAATGGGAGAAGCATTCTGGAACATTATAGCTTGCAAGGCCAGATAGAAAAAAGGTACAAAACATTAGGGAGAGAGAAATGCAAAGTATATGGACTATTTCAGTTAAAGGAAAAAAAAAAGTAGGAAGATGAATCAAAGTAATGCTAACAGAACACACACACACAAAAGAAATAAAACCAGCTCTGAACAAATCTTTTCCTCAATGTAAATGGTTGAATCAATCTCATACCTTCCACCCCAGTAATGCATTGGTGATGAGTTTATGAAATTGATATTTTGGGGGGTAATATATTGTTTAATTATTAATTTTATGTGGGATACTAGGAACTCTGCTTCTGTAATCACAACTCTGGGTTTGTAATCACACATACGCAAAATAAGCAAGTGTATTAAGTGTAATACTTGTTAGTGAATTGATGAAATCACAGTGGAGGGGAATGATCCAGGGGAATGAAAAGTTCATGCTGCCACCATGTTAAAGCTGTAAATATCTCCTCCTTGATTGTATTTACACAGGAATCAAGGGAAATGTGTAGAGGGCATGGTGGAAATCTTTGACATGCTGCTGGCTACTGCTGCTCGGTTTCGTATGATGAACCTTCAAGGAGAGGAATTTGTGTGCCTTAAGTCCATTATCCTGCTCAATTCTGGTAAGTGTTGTGCTTTACTGTGCTTCGGGTAATTGCAGTTGTTTCCTGCATGTGGTTGAATGCTGCTTGTTGTCACAACTCACGTTTTCATTTTGAGACAGCAGCAATTGAAAGTGGGGCTGTCAACATAGATGAAGGCAGAACCACCAGGTAGGGATAGAAGCAGGAAAACATTTTGAGTGGGTATAGGTAGGACCCACTAAAATAATGCAGTAAGTAGCTCATACACTGTGTACAGCTGATGTGAGGAGTTACTAGAGTAGTGTTTTGAACTAGGGGATGGCTGGTATAAAAGATCTGGTTACAAGACACTGAGTAACTGGAGCCACACATAAGGGAATCCAAAGGTAATGCTTGTAAATCTGTGCCTCCCTTTTTTTTGGCAGTGACAATATAAAGAAGAAATTATGACAAAAATGTGTCCACATTTATTGTGGTTTAGTTTGCATTAAAATACAGACATCTAAACCTGCTGTCATCACCTTCCACTTCCTTTATAATTTATAAGTATTCCTGGGCTGTATATCTCCTTCTGAAGTACACTTCAAAAATAGGTGGCGAAATAGCAAATGTAGGTGTAGATGTAAATATGTAAGGTTAGTTGACTTTGATTCTGCACAAGATGACTGAAAAAAGAAAAATCAAGTTGAGGCATGCAACAGAAAACTTCTGTTGCACACCAGAGGATCCTTTTCTGTTTGAAATGAGAAAAAATTCCAGATAATTTATGTTTAAGTGCAGAAAGGAGACCCATGGTACTGTCATGGAAATGGTAGAGGTCTAAATAATGTAGGCAACCAAAGAAAAGATTTTAGACTCAATTTTCTGCTAAGATATTACCTAATGCTTAAAGATGCCAGTTTCCCAAAACTGAGGATTTATCCACTTGTTCTCCCATTTTCCTGTGGATTTGAACTTGTAGATAGCATCAGCCTCTAGACAAAACAGATGTGGAAGGCTGTTATGTCCTTTTTATCTTGTGGTTTAACAGATTGCTTGCTCAAATTGCATGAAAAACAAATTCAGGCTAATTGTAAACACAGCAGACTTTGATTTATTAGTTGGTCACTTCTTCCTTTATGGAAATTTGGACATGGTCTACCAAAAAAACAAACAAACAAAAGCAAAATTATGTGTTTATACAATCAAACCCAATGTATTTCAACTATGTTCTATGAGATATTAATGTGGCTCAGGTTTTGTTTTGATTGTCATCAATTACCAAAAGGTGACAACAGAGGCAGGCACCTAACATATTAGGAATGAAGGGCTGCTGTTCTTATTTTGGATGCCAGGATGTGAAATTATAATTAGTGTTTGATATTTTATTTTCCTAAAAATTAGAATATTTTCTAGAGTTCAGTGTTCTTCCTATAAAGGAATGCTCCTCCAGATTTTTAACTAATATGTTCAAATGTAATTATCCTCTTAAATAAATATAGAACATGTAATTAATTTATATAAATACTGAAATAACATTAGAAAAAATAGAAATGAATTTTGAATAAACCTCATTAGATGTTCATATCTTAAACACTAAGACCTCAAACCATGCTGTTGAGAGATTTTGAACCACTGCTGTATTTAATATCGATCCAGAAAACTAAATCTGTTATTTAGAAAAAGCTTTTCCAAGCATCACCAGATATCCTTTATAAACACATCTCACTGTGTTAGTAGGATATTTTGTTTCAAGATTCCCCTAAGGAAAACAGATACAGATTAAAAAAAAATCAAGTGATATCAGTTATAATCACAGTCATATTTCCTTCTGCACGTGAGGCTAGGAGATACTGGATCTTGATGTCTCCAATGTTCTTATTCAGAAGGTTGGAATCAGTGGTACAGTAGAAGGTCAGAGTTGATCTGATGATCTGATAAAAGATCTGATTTTGGGTGTGGTGCTTTTTTAATGTTAAATGAAACTGCTCAGAAGTCTGGTATTTTTACAAGAGTCTTGACAGTGACAGATCAGAGGGCATGGGGTGGGTTAAGATGTTACAGATTCATGCTGAAACCACTGTTATGCAAAACATCATGTATTACTCTGGCTTGCAGACTGCTTATTGCAGTACACTGTGTATATCTAAGTACACTGTAAACTGAATGTGTATGTATATATGGCCACAGAATGTATGCCTCTATTGCTTGCAATTGCCTTTATTCATAAAGCTAATTTTACATTCCAGTTTTTGCATTCCTGTAACCAACTAATTTTATAACTGCCTGAGGAGTTCACTACTAGATACTGGGAATGTGGACATGAGTTTCTGACTGTCAGACCCTTTAGATGCCCAAATAAGGAGGATAGACTGCACTACAGACAAGTAGCATAATTTGGGGTGTGTGTAATAGTTATGTAAGTGTTGTTTGGCATAGGTACTCTAAAATGTCTTCTGGAGATGCTTTTCTTCATAGAATATAGCCAACCTCTGTATGTAAAGTGTTGGACATACATGAAATACTGTATGTGTTATGAAGCACACAGTGTACATGTTATATGAGGATAGGGCTGAGATTTGTTCATCCCAGAAAAGGGAAGGCTAAGGGAAGGCTTAACTCCAGTCCTCAGATGACAAACAGATTATGGAGAAGCAAGGGACAAGCTCTTCTCAGAGGTGCAAGAGGAAATAAGAAGCTGCAGTGGAGACAAACCACAGCAAGGGAGAACCTGACTAGGCGAACAGAACAAAAAATCTTCCCAATGAGAGGTTAAGCACTGGAACAGGTTGACCAGAATGCTGGTAGGATCTCCATCCTCAGAGATACTTAAAACTCAGCTGGATGAAGCTCTGGGCAGCTTGACCTAACCCTGAAGTTACTGTTATTTCAGCAGGAGGTTGAATTAGATGACCTCCAAACCTCCCTTAAACTGATTGTTTTCTGTGATTCCTCATGTAAGTATAAACAGATCTACTAAAGAAACAGCAGATAAACACAGTAAATTTTTGGCCCTTACGGTATCTGTATTATGCATGCATATGATTAAACCAGTTGATCTCAAAATGATTTAAACAAGTGATTAATCAAATTGGACTGATTACGATGCATTTCATTTAAAAGAGGCTGTCTGCATTTGCATTCTAAAGCTTTGTGCTGATTTAATTCACTGAGTGTACACAAATGTTTCTTTATTAAATCCTTGGACATCTGTTAGGCTCTTCAAAAGAGGTAGTGCTGTTTATTGCTTTTGTTAGACATTTATTTTCTCTTTTTTCGTAACATCTTTCAAGGATGTTTAGTATTTTTACACTCCTTTTTCATGTGGTCTTGGGCAAAAATGCAAGTGAATTTTTTTAGCTTCACTCAGTGCATGTGGAAAAGATGGAAAGCTTTGTTTATAAAGCAAAATATACTTTTACACTACTTCCATATTTTTCCTAAGATGTGAAGGCGACAGCATGTCTGTAACAAGGACAGCATTGTCTGGCTAAATAACAGACCAGAAGG
Source organism: Forpus xanthops (assembly GCA_032466535.1). Taxonomy (NCBI): domain Eukaryota; kingdom Metazoa; phylum Chordata; class Aves; order Psittaciformes; family Psittacidae; genus Forpus; species Forpus xanthops. Next base: position 32,921 of record JASSUY010008098.1, on the reverse strand, counting down.
TGCCTCTCTAAAGCTACAGTAATAAATCTTTTGACTAAAAAGCAAAATTGTATTTTTGAAAAACACGTTCACCTCAATAATAGAGGGTGTTTCTTACCACTGGAAAATTAAGTACTAGAAGCATGAAAGAGAAAGATGATGCTAGATGCTTTTAGTCTATCTGAAAGGAGTGGTGGTATGTGGCAAAGCAGCAGGCTTTCATTCTGAAGATGAAGATGTTGGTCACATCTGCGCTAGTAGCCACTTTACCGAATTGGTTAGCTGGTTAATCCATAGAGATGGAAAGATTTAGTTAATTTTATGAATACTTTAGACTTCCTAATACATAATTCCATGTGACTTTGTTGTCCTTTTCTCTTGATTTTTTCATCTCCTTTTAAATTATGCCTTATATTTATTTCTTTATTTTGGGGTCTGAAGAGCTTTGTGTGCTTGAACTGTAAATGTAAATATATTTTAAGTGGGGGTTTATTGTGACAGCAAAGATGTAAAGGGTGTTCCCCTCTACAGTAATATGCATAAAAACATCACTATGTATAATGACACGTATAAAATTATATCACTATATGCCAACATCTAGCACAGTAGCACTGCAGTCCCCAAGGGACTCTGTTCTATTCACAGCTTTGGGTCAGGGGCACAGGCCAATAAACTTTCTTTGCAGGGTGGTGCTTTCTCTGTTCTCACTCCCATTGTATTTTACAATCCTGACTGAAAGAAAGAGCTGGAAAACAACTTGGTAGCTATTCAATTTAGGCTTGTTTTCAGTTTCAGAGCTTGGGAAGACCTTTGAGACAGTTAAATTTCACTTTGCTAAGACAATTTTCTGTACTCTTGTTCCAGAACTCAGCTTGTGTGTGTATGTGTGTGATGCATGGCTAGTGTTTTCTTTGGGGGAAATTTCTGGTCATTGGCCCTGGGGCAGGAGCAACCACTAGGGGAGCCGAAAGGAAAACCAAACATCATTTTTCTTGGCAGTTATTGACTGACAATTGCCCGAAGTCTCTACATTTTTCGGGAAGTGCTTTTTTTTGATTTATACTTTTTAATAGCTTCTGGACTATACCAAGGTGAGAAACAATTCCTCCTAACAGATTTTATTTTTTTTTCTGTCTTCAAAGTTATGAAGCAAGGGCACAATAGCATCCTCTGGCTGAAGTAAGCCACTTTGGAGGCACTGCAGGCTTCTGAGACTAATGTTACCTTCTAATGGATTGCATTTTGTTAGTAATATATAAGAATCTTGCCCGTACAGGCTAAGCTAGACAGCCTGGTAGTATCAGTAGGATTACGTGAGGGTGCGTAAGAGTCAGTCAGCTGAGAAAAGCCCCAGGAGCTGTTTCTCTTTGGTGAATTCTTTTCAGTAAAAGAAATAAAAATCATAAACAGCTCTGAGAAAAGAAGCCATTGTACTATCTGTCTACACCAAAGCAGAAACAATGTTAGTTACCAAAATTAAGAAATCTGACTGACGGTTTTCAGTTGTGCTGTGTTTGAGTTACTCTTTCATTGTTTTTCATTTTTTAAAGCAGTATTTCTCTCATTCTGTCTCCCTCTCACAGACACTCACACTGACATTCACAAACAGAAATCTATATTTCTTTCTTTTTAGTACAGAAGACCCAAATTCATAAAGCCTACTTGCGGGTTACAGTAGTTCTAGGTGTCAAGTCCTTGAAGTGCCAAGATGATATGAGGAAGGTTAGGTATGCTAAGAAGATTGCAGAAACACCCTCAATTTCCCTGACTGCTCAGATGCATGGCAAAATATTCTTATCTTCAAAAATTCTTATACCATCAAATCCGATGGCATAGGCCCAGGCTACAAACAACACAAACAAGGAAGTCTGTATCTCTGTATGTGTCTGTGTTAATGTTTGTGTCTTTTTTGATTAGTATCACTAACTGCATTGCTTATTGTGGTATATATGATGCTTTAAAGAAAAACAAAATGAAATGTAATTCCAGAAACCAAATTTTTTCAAGGACAAAATCCAAAGTTCTTTTTGGCTCTGTATGCTGTTGCATAAGGGCTAAAGCACAGGATTTGTCAAGTACACAGGGCACTGAACACAATGTGATCAAGCCAGTTTAATTGTGTTACTGTACATACAACTTAAGCTTTTGTTGCCTTGGGACTTGATAATGGTAATATGACCTGTTTAGAGTTATTGGCTCAATCCAGAAGATTAAAAAAACTGGTGATGAATGCAACAGCTGCCTTTTGGTAGCACAGTGCTGTTGTGACCTGATTCACACTGGCTGTGTGTTGTTTTCCAGAACAAATTCAAGACACAAGCATGCAAATTAGTTGAGAATTTACCATTTACAAAGCCGATGTGTTGCGTGCACCCAAGAATTAGTACTGGTAAAAGCTCTTACACCTCAGTTAGAGTGTTTTACAGCATATGCTGATGGCCTTTAGAGCAGGAGTTTGAAGGTGGTTTTGATCTCTGGAAAAATTTCCTTGTGGTTCAGATCTTCAGGCTGCTCACTCTCTGCAGTAAGCAAAGATGGCTAAACTTACACAGGCTGCTTTGGACATGTCTTTTAAAGGAGAGTTGGGTTTGCAGGTGAAGGAGCACACCTTTCAAGGCTGTTCCTTGGCAGGGATGGTTTTGTTGAGGTGAGTGTGGGTAAGCAAACCCTGATTTTGTTTACATGTTTTGTAGTAACAGTTCTAGACAGACCATCAGATCACCAAAAATCAACATTACAGAGCGGGGAAAATGGTAAAAACTGCCAAAGGCCTGGGCTGGTCAGTAGGTACTGCAGATCTCTCAAGGGGCAACAGCATCTCCTCAAGGTTTCAGAGCTGAGTGACTTAGAGGAATACAGCCTTTAGGTAGGTCTAGCTGCAGGCTGCAGGTGTTGCCTCCACCTGGCCCAGACCTTGGATGGACCCAGACAGGGAAGAGGCATTGTCTTCTCCCTTCTGCTTTGCCTGCAGTGCCCTGGGGTTATTCAAGCCAGTGACCTGGCTGGCAAGCAGGAGGGTTCACACACTTTCAGCTCCCATGGTTTAGCACAGCTGAAGAGACCAGTCACAAGGCAAACCCTGAGCAAATCTGATTCCATTGAAGTAACTTTTGTCTGTGCTTTGTTTTCTTTCTACTTTCTACTCCAGGTGTGTACACTTTTCTTTCCAGCACCTTGAAATCTCTGGAAGAGAAAGACTACATTCATCGTGTCCTGGACAAAATTACAGACACTCTGATACATTTAATGGCTAAGTCGGGTCTTTCTCTGCAGCAACAACACAGACGACTAGCTCAGCTCCTCCTCATTCTCTCTCACATCAGACACATGAGGTGAGAGCAAGTATGTGGTCTGCCCTCCTACAGTGGTCCCATGCAAGGGAGGTTCACAAATGCACACAGACGTGCTTTTCCTTCACAGGTGGGAGTGCAAACTGTGTGTACAGCTGTTACAAAATATTACATATATATGTCCACTTTCATAAAGGGGTATGACTATGTGTGCAAAACATTATGTTGGATTATGGTGTGAGGGTAGATGATTTCCCCATTTGTTTCTTCCAGTTTTCTTTTACTTTGCTTGTTGTTTTGATAATGCTGTAAGCAGTGTCTACTTTTAATGTTATGTGCATCTTCTATCCTATTTGAAAAGTATTAAACAGAATAATAATGCAGTAGCCTAGTTCTGCAAACTTTAGTCTCCTGTAAGATTTAATAAAACTATCACTTTCATGTAGCTACTTTTCACAAGTGGCTTGACTGCAATTCAGAAAACAGATTAGGATCATTATGTGTATTTTATAGGCGAGAATAAATGCAGGTCTGATGAATCCCAATCTAGAGGATGGTACCCTTTGCTAATTAGAGGTGAGGTGTCAGGCACTGTTATTAGTTGCAGCAATGATTCTCCCAGACGTAATTACCTTTCAAGGTAGCTGCTCAGAGGCTGGAATGTTAACAACATGGCATACAAAAAAGCAGTTTAGATTTTATGAACAGAAATGTTACACAGATTTTAATTTTTATCATTTCAATTAATAAAAGAGTAAGCGCCACACCAGAGCTGCTAAAGATAAAACATGCAGATTTTACCTCCTGGGCTGGTATACAGGTATTCAGGAAAAAGTCAGTCGGTATGTGCATGTGGCTTTTTTACTTAAGAAGAATTTGTGTAATTAAGGAAGTTCCAGATACACAGTGAAGTGAATAATTTGTATATGGATACTATTACAAGTGAGCATTTGCTAACAAATTGGCTGAGGTTATTTTCCAGGAAAAAGATCTGATAATTAAGATTTTATTATGAGGATGCCAAGATTTATCTGATTTTCTTGGTCACAGTGCTTAAATTAGGAGTCCATGCACTCTAGGCTATGCCTTAGGCAAAGGAGAGTGAAAGATCCACCTTTAGAAGGCAATTTGCTCATGAGCAGTCTGAAATATTCTTTGAAGGTGCTGTCTTCTGCTAACTGTAGCAGGAGAGCACAGCAAATGAACTAGTAAGTTAGTTCTGTAGAAGGTGGAATTCATATGAACCTAATAAATATTATCAGCTGATAAGTTTTTTTCATTTAGCGTATTTGGAAAATAAACATTGTTTTGTTAAAACCCACAGCAACAAAGGGATGGAGCACCTGTATAATATGAAGTGTAAAAATGTAGTTCCACTCTATGATCTCTTGCTGGAGATGCTGGACGCTCATCGATTGCATGCCCCAGCAGCCAGGAGTGCTGCACCAATGGAAGAGGAGAACAGGAGTCAGCTGACAACTGCTTCAGCTTCATCTCATTCCATGCAGCCTTTTTATATAGGCAAAGAAGAGGAGAAAGCAGGTGAAGAGTACAATATAAACAAAAGTCAGCAAATATGATTGTGTGAGAAACCCAGTAGTGTGCTACCTAGCTCTTGCTTCGTTTGTCTATAGTGCCACGTGTCAACACTCCAGTGACAACAGTCATCTGCATTTTCCATTTGAGTGTTTGTCAAGCGCTTGCCTAAACTGATTGCTTATCCTAAATGGAAGACATTTCATTGCTATGGACTGCCAGCAAGGACTGTTAAGCTAATTTGATTTAAAATTTGCAGCGGTTTTATTTAATTTTGCATGGAAGTTGGGTAAGTTTTAATCTAAACTGAGCATTCATTTGACTATAAATTAGTAGGCCATACCATTCATGTGTATTGGTATTTTCATGAGAAGTAGCCTTTGTTAATATCCAACCCAAATTCTGAGCTTGCTTAATGCTTTACTTGCTTGAAACTTTGAAGCAGTTTAGTAGCGATTTTGGTTGACTTTTTTTGGGAGGGGTGGTGGAGGGTGTAAATGAAAAAGTTGATTCTCATCTTAGGGTGCCATAGTGCATCTACACTGCGAGTGACTGCTTTGGTAGCTTAGGTGGATTCCCTCCTCTCTTCTTCCTACAGTAGAAAAGAACCTCTGCTTGAGAATAAAGATGTTTTACATTGCTGGCTTACATAAATATACACAGCCCTTTCAAGATTACACTGACCAAACTTTTAGGTTCCCTTACCATATCCTCTAGCTGAATTGCACTGCATGCATCTTAGCTTGTCAGATCCTACAAAGCTAAACTGCTCTGTTGCTTGGCAGTGTATCATTTAAGGGCAAAATGGCAAACAGTGATGACATAGGCAATTATGCTTAAATCAGTCAAGATGATTACAGAAGTGATCAGTTTTTAAAAAAAAACAAATGGTCTTCACGCACATATGTGATCCAGCACTATTTTATGAAACCTCCTCCTGTCCTTTGCTTTACTGTTCTACAAACCAAGGGGTGAGCACGCCAGTGCAAAACTGGCGCAGCCAGACAAAATGGTCCCATCCAGAAGAATGTGGCCTAGCTATGTATGGGAGGGCTGGAATTACAGCCAGAGCAGCAAGCTCTGCATTGCCTTAGCTTACTTTGGTTCTTGTTGGGGTATGTTCAGAAATTACTGTTAGGAGCCAGCTCACCTGTGACACCAGAACTGGGCAATCTGCCTCGGACATGGTGAAGACTCTGGGTCTGCATGTCTAGGAAGATAAATCTAGCTTTCTCCACTTTTTCATAAGGATTAGTCAGATTCTTCAGACCAACTGTAAATATACAAAAGGTCCACTGACATCAAGAGTTTTAGTAAAACATGAAAGAGACTGAAAAATATCCATATTATGTAGTATTCAAAATAGGAGTCAGCGCTGCTCTTTGACTGACTCTATGCTCAAATTAAACATGTCAGGGAATGTTGCTGGGTACTGGAATTATTACATATGCCAGGGATATCTTATTAGTCTAATAATAAACAATTTTGCCTGTGCTATCTGCACTCTGGTTCACAGGTTCAGTTTGTGAGTTAACATGGACCAGGGAATAACCCAGTAGCTGGTTGGAAGCAACTTCCCTGCCAATAAAGATGTTTCTTAGCACATGCATAGGTTGCTCCAGAGCAACTGGCCACAGTGCTAAAGGAGTGTTCAGGGAGGCTTCTTCTACTGCTATAGTTTAAACCTTTATGTGAGGTTATGTTGATTGGAATATCCCCTAGTAATTAGATATATGAAACAGTGCAACTAATGCCATGCAGGAGTGCCTATGTCTAATCATGCTCCCTGTTACACAAGCAGAGTCTGTGCATAGTGAGTTGTAGCAGTTGTAGCAAGGCACGGGACTAATTTGTGCTCCAAGTCAAGGTCTCTATTCTTTACTGAGTGTACATAATGATGTCTATAACAAACTTTTCATGTACATATCTGAGGATACATGCAGTTTTAAAGTCTGAAGCTAGATGTTACCTATGTTTGAGAAGATTCCTCAAAAACTCCTCAAGCCTCAACATGTGAAGCAGTCACTATAAGTTACTGGGCCTTTTATTGGTGCGTATTATAGTGTCATTTATTTTCTGAATGTGCTGAAGGATTTGTCTTTTTTGTGTATACAGTAAGAGAATATGTGTCTGTGTGTGCGTGTGCTCAAATTTGGTACCAAGGGCTTTTGGAGCCCTCCTAAATGCCTTGACAGAAAATGGACATTTTCCTTCTTTTAGTAGCTGTTTTCCAAATGTGTTAGCAAGATTGTGAATGCCCTGAAGTGAGTGCAGGCTAAGATCAGTGGAGCACAGGAATCCCTGTAGTTACATTTGTGTGCCTACACCATCATAATTCACATTCACTAGCAACAGCACTAGAGCTGCTCTTTAAATACTATATGTGCAACTTGGTGGTCTCTATGACAGAGCACACACATCAAGCTCATAAGCTTAAGCTGAAAGGCAAACTGGTTTAAATGAATGCCTCCCTTCCTACATCCCAGAACAGTTCATTACATTGATTCAAGTGTAAACTGGACCTAGGGTAAAAAAGGTAGTTAATGGAGAGCAACTTAAAACAGAATGTCAAATTCTGATTGTACTTACACAGAAGTACCACCACACTACATTTTTTTCCTGATGAAGCTGGATAAGCATGATCTGAAGTGTTATGCAGCAGATAGAAGGTTATCATAGTGTGTCATGGAACATAAGGAATAATCAGTCAGCTTCCAGTCTTAACTATGAATGCTTTGCTGGCCTCAGCCCGTGCAAGGAAGTAATTCAGGTTCAAACAGTCCTCTCATATTTGTGGAGACAACAGTGAAGAAGGGCACCCCAGAAAGAAAAACAGTGATTTCCCAGTAACAGATTCATTTACCTTGGGACTGTTCTAGGAGCTGCGTCTTTAACTTTTTCATAAGATTTTAATTGAATAAGCACCTTAATGAATATAGTAACCTTCCCATAGTTATCCATAAAGATGATTGTCCACATATCAGACAGCTGAATGTAGCTATTCAACTGATTAAACAAAGTCTATGCTACAAAAATGGCAATTCTTTTCGTATGTAGTTCTGAATTATGCTCTCGTGTATGCAAACAATTGTGCCTGGCATTGGTAATAATTGTTATTTCACAGGAAGATATTTTATGTGTGTGTATATATATATACATATATACTTTATATTTGTAGCTGACAAACCAGTACTACCTGAAGACCTGGTGATGGACATTAAATAAAAATATATAATATGTAAAAAAAAAAAAAAAATAAGGAAAGAAAACTTTTCAAGGCAGCTAATTATGCTTTTACCAAAACTTTCATAGTGATCTATCCAGAGAACTAATACAAGATTATTTTATAATGTTTATAGATGATTTTTTTAAAAAAAGACCAAAAAAATAACCCACATCAAAAAACCAAAAAACAACCCCCCCTAGAAAAACAGGTAACGTATTACCAGCACAAGCCAAACAGAAGTAGACCAGATGAACTTGCTTTGCTTGAGAATCTGGTTGTTACTGAATTATTACAAAAAAAGCTTGGGAGGCAGAAGAGGAAACAGGGTGATGTCTTAGTGGTGTCTGAGTTTCCAGCAATATGTGAAAGCTACTCTGGTTTGCAATAGTTTGAGCCATGTCTTGATGTTGCAGGCTTTGTCTCAGGTAAAGCTGCCAGCTGGGGCAGTAGGATTTGAACTGGGGTAAAATAATTTAATGAGAGTTTCCTGGGGTGTGTTTGTGGTAAATTTGTGTTTCAGTGACATCTCTTGATGATTTTTTTCTCCTTCTGTACACTGAGGGGTTTAATAATTTAAAAATATAGTTAAAAAAATAATCTGAACTGAGCTCCCAAGGATATTCCAAGAACTATCAGTAGGTCACTGAACTTCAAATTGAAAAAGAACAAAGCCAAAAAACTGAACATCCAAAATAAAACCCAAACCACACCCTTAAGCCAAGCCAGGGTTTGTACTGAAGCCTCCATTCATTCCAGTTGATGCTGACTGGTTCCTTAAGAGTTGTGCCATATGTTTAAAGTGAAACAAACTACCATCAAACAAAAAAAATCTGCCTCACTGAGGCCTTAGTCTTATCACAGGCTTTGGTAGGAGGACAGCAAGCTTCTCTTGTGTATATAATATCCTGCTTTAAAATTAGAATGCAACCCAACCTAAAGCTAATGGGATTTTGTATATAAGGTATTCTTAGCTGAATTTATGTGAAGTACTTTTCTTACTCTGAAAAAAGAGATGACTATTTTCCATGCTATCTACAAGTGTAACATAGCTTTACAGATAGAAATACAACATGTGTAAGAGAAGGGTCATGTTACCGATGGTATCACAATGCAAACCAGTCTTTGATGTCACCTGCGACTACAGCATAATCTCAAATTGATCTAAGGATTTTAAGCTAATATTTCCCTGGTATTAATGACCTACCCGTTCACTCTGGAGTTTTTAAGTGAGTGAGTGAGCAGAGCTGTTTTAGAGCCTCAAACCACGACACTTTCAAATGTAGATAGCCTTATATCCTAAAAGCTGTTTTCAGAGTGATTGTTGCCCATAAGGGTATTCGGTTTTGCACTGTATTAAAAGAAAAAAAAAAAAAAATCTTTTGCATTCAGATGTGCCTAAAGAAACAAATATCAAAAAATTAAAAAAAAAAAAAAAAAGTACATGCTGCCATCTTGCAAATTAGTATGCTCTGTACTCCTGTGTGCCTATAATTAGAAGTCTGTTTCTTCAGAAAGTGCCCACTGGAAAATGAAGGGATAGACTGCTGGTCACGAGACTTGCATTAACAAGCCACTTTATGTATCACCTTACTGTATATACTATGAAACTAACGCTTTTGTGTGCACTATGTAGTCTGTCAATGGGAAGACCTTTCTTCAGTATAGGCTCAGCTGCCATAATGTATTTGTTGAAGTATTCTGTTCTTTCACTGATGCATATAAAATTATTGATGTCTTTGTTTTGGTGAAGTTTTCTTTCTTTTTTTGCACCTAAAAAAGTCTAAATGAAAAATCTAACCCGGTCGGTGTGAGATTTTTATCAATGTGTTTGACGCTGAAAATAAAGAATTAGCCAAAGCACTTTGTTTCATCAGTTATATTTTGACAGTTTTAAAAATATGCTTCTCTGCTTATTGTTTTCCAGTAACCAGTGAAATAGTGTGCTATTTTTCACAGCGCATTTTCATGTAAGTGAAAACTGTTCCTTGTTTCTTCACCTTTCCCAAAAAAAACATGAGACTGGCCATTTCAAGAGTTAACAATGTGTTCCAGTCTCTAGTATCCTAAAGACTAAGTATTTTATATGCTTTATGTCCCTTATTTTGGCTTATGAAACAGTTTATGGTGGAAGAGACAAATTGTGTGAATTTTGGCGTCAGTAGTTGACTGTCACTTACCAGGAGTTAGCTAATATCAAGGAAAATAGCACTTATTTCCCAAGCAAAATCTATTCCTAAGGGGGAAAAATTGTCTTGGCTAAGCTGTAGGAAGAGGATGAAAAGAAATGAAAGATAATCTTATTGACATAAAATCACTTTGAACTTAACCCTATCCTGTCAAATAGTCTCAAAAGTATATTTGGTCTTTTCAGAGAATCAAATCAGCAATCGTATGCAGGTGAATGTTTATCAGTAATATAGAGAGAATATAGAACTTATGTTTTTTCATCCATTTTCTGTGCTGTGCTTGTTCTGAGTGAGGCTGTTGGCTCATAGTTCTTCTCTTTTCCTACATAGATATAAAAGTAAAAGCTTTTTGGATTTTTATATGATGTTTCAGTGTATATAAGATAAAAATGGTAAGATTATTACCTTAATTCTGCCATCTCAATGATTAAGACAAGACAGGCAAAATACTTTGTTCATGTGAAACTTCACCTTATAGCTTGTCAAGCATGAAAACAAATAGCCTATTCGACCTCCACAAGAAAGTTGGGGACGCTTGAGATTTGTAAGTGCCGAGTAGAACTTAATGATGGTTCCAAGTCATATGACTGTTTTGCAATGTGCTTTCGACCAAGGGTTGCTACTTTGGCCGCAAAGGGTGGGCCACAGTAATATGAATTAATTGCACATGTACATGTGCTCAAAATAATAAAATCATTTTCAGTGCCAATTCAGTTGGCACAACTGGAAAGCATCTGTCTCCCTCTTCTTCATTACCCCCATCATTTGTATTCTGTGATGGGAGAAGGTAGACAAGTTGTCGACTTGCTCAGACCCTCAGAGCGGGAAAGAGTTCCTGCAGCTTTGCACTGGGCACATTTCCACAGCCAGGAGCCAGCTGCAACTCCACCTTCATTCCTCATTCCGTACATCTGTTGGCTGCAGTAATTTGTCAAATCATGCAGCAAGAAAATATCTTTCTATTTCACTGCACAGCTCTTGCAGCTGAAAGTCCTGGCTCACCTTTACTTAATCATCACTCTTGCTTCCCTCAATGCATACACAGCACCTTGCAGAGCAGCTGCCTACTCCCTTAAGGGAGCTCATATGCATGCACACAGCCACCTGCTTTGGACTCCTTGCACCTCCTGGCTTTCTCTCTTTCCTAACATGTAAGTGATGCATGTCTTGTGCCAGTGTATTTTATTCTATATATCTAATTAGAAAGGAATTAAGTAGTTAAGGCATCATGGAAGAACACATCTGACTTTTTTTACTTTTCTGTTAATTAAGGCAAACCCCTGTTCTGCAGTGAACACAGCTTCTTTATGGCCTACAACTTGGTACTCTCAATAACTGGGACAGCTGCACTCTGCAAAAGCCTTGTGGCCAAGCTTATGCTTCAAAATTAATGATGGATTTTTATTTTCTTTACATCCAGATACTGCCACATTCAAAGCCCCATGCAGCAGCCTGGCCTTAGGCTGGAAAAGTCTTGCAGCTGTTTCCTCTGCATTACACTGTTTGCCTCCACCATCCATACACTGAAAAGGAGAGAAAAATCCAAACATCTAAAATAACACCCGTCAGAATGCTCAGAAAGGAAGAATGCTCATAGGAAAGAACTGTATATGTGGGTTTTCTTATGCTCAGTCAGGCTCCAATTGCTACCATTCACTATGGCATCCTACAGATATAGAGGTTCAAGTCTAAAAACGTTCATAAAGCCTTCAGGAAAATTGACCATCAAAATAATAACACTTGGCACTTAGCTCAGCAGGAGCAAGGCTAACTAGCTCTCATGTCCCTGTAAGAGCTGTGTGTTGAAGTCTTTAGGTGTCACTCTGCTAATGTCTTTATTTCTGCAGGCAAACTAGTGACATAAAATCTCCTGCTATTTTCTGTTCCTACACATTCATGCACCAGTCCAGTATGCTGCCGTTTTAAACAGCTGACAAATGTGCACATGAGGAAAGGCACAGGCCTTTCAGGATTTGCTTTCAGGATTATTTTTTTTCTTAGCCAAATTTTGCAACACGTGCTAGGGACTACACAAATGCTGAGTGCTCCTTTCTAAGACAGAAAGATCTGCTTCTTGTCAGATGTCTTTTTTATTTTCCTCTCCTTCTTGAGAACCTGTGTCATCCATGAAAGGTGACACAAGTATGTTACATCATAGAGGCAAGCAATAAGTGCTACCCACTTTTCAGCAAGAGTCACAGTAGGACACATGAAAGTTTGAAAGGTTAGGCATTAGTATGACAGCAGAAAGGTTGAGTTCCATTCTGCCTTTACTGGGTTATTTCTTGATGAAGTTAAATCTGAAAAAGGGGAAAAGGAACGTCAGCTTCAAAATGTTTTCTTCTTATTTATCTGTCTTGACCAAAATGCTACAGCATCATGCTTTCTTCCAGTATGTTTTTTCCTCTTGTCCCCACAGTCTGTACACCTGCCTGGACAATGCTTCAAGTTTAGGAAAGGAGTCAAAATTGCAGTGGACTCTGGTAGCTTTCCTTCCAGCTGTTTTTACAACATCCTTTCTAAAAGCAATGGAATGGAAAACCCCACAGTTACAACATCAATAATAGCAGTCTCCCAGGAATTGCAACATGCCTGAATGTGCAAAGAGCCTGACCTGAGTAACGTTTGTGCAAACTACATCCACATCTACATCATCCCTAACTCACACAGGAATGCTCAGAGGCTCACCTCGCATTCACCAAGGCAACCTCTGATAATACAACAAATCAACAGTACTTTCCTAAAGCCTCATTTCTCTTACGAAAACTAAATGTGCCATTGTTTTATTCAGACCTCACTGTGGTAAAATCAACTTGCTGCATCTCAGGATTTTAAATAGGTTTTACTGAACTAAGCAGTTTTACCAGTTTATTTTTTTTAATATGTTTAACAGTGCCAAACAATAGAAGTCACAGCTTTCAGCTCCTGTCTGCTTTCAGAGCAATCATTTCACGTAACTATGATATTTCTATCATAGTCTATGAAAAGTGCTCAAGTTTTCTCATGCAACATCCTTGTCTCTAAGTTGGAGACATCAATTTGATAGGTAGACCACTCAGTGGGTAAAGAACTGGCTGGATGGCCACATGTAAAGAGTTGTGGTCAACGGCTCAGTGTCCAGATGGAGACCAGTAAGGAGTGGTGTCCCTCAGGGACCAATGCTGGGACTGGTCTTGTTCAAAATCTTTGTCAGTGACATGGACAGTGGGACTGTAGCAGAAGCAAGTTTGCTGATGACACCAAGCTCTGTGGCTTGGTTGATACGCTGGAGGGAAGGAATGCCATCCAGAGGGACCTTGACACGCTTGTAAGGTGGGCTGATGCCAACCTCATGAAGTTTAACCATGACAAGTGCAAGGTCCTCCACCTGGGTCGAAGCAACCCCAGGCAAAGCTACAGGTTGGGCAGAGATGAGATTCAGAGCAGACCTGCAGAGGATCCGGGGGTGTTGGCTGGTGAGAAACTTAACATGAGCCGGCAGTGTGCTCTCACAGCCCAGAAAGCCAACCGTATCCTGGGCTGTATCAAAAGGAGCATGACCAGCAGGTAGAGGGAGGTGATCCTGCCCCTTGACTCTGCTCTCGTGAGACCTCACTTAGGGTATTGTGTGCAGTTCTGGTGTCCTCCACATAAAAAGGACATGGAACTGTTGGAACAAGTCCAGAGGAGGGCCATGAAGATGATCAAGGGTCTGGAGCACCTCCCTATGAAGGTAGGATGATAGGGTTGGGGCTGTTCAGCCTGGGGAAGAGAAGGCTGCTTGGAGACCTCATAGCAGCTTTCCAGTATTTGAAGGGGGCCTATAATGATGCTGGGGAGGGTCTCTTCATGAGGGACTGTAGTGATAATGGGTTCAAACTTAAACAGGGGAAGTTTAGATTGGATCTGAGGAAGAAGCTCTTTACTGTTAGGGCGTTGAGTCTCTGGAATGGGTTGCTTACGGAAGTTGTGAATGCTCCATCACTGACGGTGTTCAAGGCCAGGTTGGACATAGCCTTGGGTGGCATGGTTTAGTGGAAGGTGTCCTTGCCTGTGGCAGGAGGGTTGGAACTAGATGATCTTAAGGTCCTTTCCAACCCTAACTATTCTATGATTCTATGAAGCTTGTAGTTATTAATTTCCTTTTGTTTTCACAGATTTTTGTCTACTGCTTTTTGGGAAGACAGACTAATCCTTAAATCATTCCTAGTTATTTCTTTATTGTGGTATATTATTAGAATATTCCTATGCTCTTAAGATTAGTAAACCAAGCATAACTTCTTCCAATACAGATTTCACAGCTATGTCCCTCTAAGTCTAATTATGGCTAAATAGCACAGTAACAAATAGAATTCAGCCAGCTGTAGTGCATTTTACAGCATTGCTGTCAGAGTTAAAACCAGCCAGCCAGTACCTAGACTAGTTCCCTTGTTTAGGGAGCATTGTGAATATCAGACACACATATTTCCCTCAAAGACAAAAGACAAATGACCCCCTCTCTGTAACTTCTCCCCCACCCCAACTTAGGTTTAGATGAATCCTGAAATTGACTGCTGTAATGGTTGAACAATTTTAAAGCCAGACTACCCAGCTTAAACTCAAACTTCAGTATGGCATTTCCCCCTTTTCCTTTAAATGATCCATTTCCATGATTGCTTTAAACACCAAATAAAACATGGGAGCGCAACTGAGAAAATAAATGCTCTCTTGTTTAAAAACATGCATTTTTTTTCTCCTTGATTCTGTTTTACTTCCCAGAATCCTCCCACATTTGCTAAATCCTGATAGCATCTGTAGTTTGAAGACTGTGAGCAACCAGTTTCTATTATGCCTTTGAACACACATACACACACACAAATGCACTCAGATACACATGATGATGAGCATGTTGAGTGATGCTATCAGTTGTAAACAAATTTCTCAACCACAAATAGCACAAGACTAGGGCTAGAGATGACTGTTCATAAGACTATTTCAGCAGCTTTGTCCATTCAATAACCAGCAGGAGAAAATTCTACAGAATGAGAAAGCAAGACTGCAGTTGTTCACAGCATTTGCAGGGGAGCTGGAAGGGTGGCAAACCAGTGGCAAGAAACTATTGATCTGCTGCAGAATTAAGCTGTTATCGCTGCTGGAACAGTGTGAAGGATAGGCAATGGGCATCATCATGCTCATAGCTGTGAGAAATAAGAGCACACTATTTCTGTCAACTTCAGATCATTTGTACTCCTAACACAATCAGACATCTCTGAATATTCCTTTTCAGTCTGCCTTCGGATTTTGTAAAGCACAGTCCACAAACAGAACTCCATAAACAGAAGCAGTAAGTTCAGGGCAAATAGTGCTCATTATCTTGCACTATTATCATTATAAGCATAATGAGATACTGCCTTGATATTACTGCATAGCCTGCAGTTGCTGAGCAACCGCTTTCCATTATGCTTTTAAACACCCACTAGTTAAGAGACTACAGGCCTCTAAGCAGGTTCAGTGTTGCAAGATGCATCAAGCTGCAGGGATGATTACACCTCTATAGAAGCTATTGCATTTATCTATGATAGAAAATGAGAAAGATTATTATGCAGTAATGACTGCAGTTCCACAAGATGGAACGTCTCCCTTCTCTATGCTTGAGCATGTGCCTTCAACACAGACCCAGAGTTCTGCAGCTCCCATACTGCCTTTCGTTAAGCTTTGCAGCAAAGAATTAAGTGCCTTGTATTTGCAGAGCCCAAGTGAGGCACTTCTGGAAGAAGCCAGATGACAGGTTGCAGGTGGAGCACAGAAACAGGGCATCTCAGACTCTAGTATGTGCATTTATTAGTAAGTTCTTCCTCACTCAAGTTGTCTGTGACAGCACCCCAACACCACAGCGGTAGGCAGAGTGAGCAGCTTGACATTATCAGAGTGAGAAAGCTGCCCAGGCTGCAAAGCTGGCTAGTACCTCTGGCTGCAGTACAGGACAGCTTTCTGAGTGTGGTTCCCATTCCCTTATACAGCTGACTCACTTAACCTGGTTCATGCTGTGGAGATCAAGGCATATGTTGATATCATTCTGGGGTTTGCAGCTCAAGTTACTGCTGCTCTTGGGATGGAGCTTGCTTTAACAGGATCTTGATCATGGCCATTTTTTTCCATTTTGATATCTTTGTGCCAGTTTTTAGAAATCAAGACCTAGTTCCGTAAAATCACACTGGAATTGGTTCAGAGCCAGGAAATTGCTTTTGGAGGGGCCTATTGCTCAAAGTACTTTTATCTGGTCAGATGCTGATTTTGTCCACAGTTGTATTTAAGACTAAAAGTCCCAAAAGTAAGAAGTCCAAAGTGGCAGTCAGGAGCCTCTAACCTGCTAGCAGAAACCACCTGCTATTCCCTTGAGACCTCAGCTTGCAGACTGACATTCCCATATCCTTGAAGGTACGAGGGGTTCGAGATTTATAAACAGGCATTTTTCCTATCTATGACATTTTCCTTATGTGTGTCTATTACTGCCTGTGACTGCCTTATCCGCAGTTATTGTACAGAGTTTGATCTTCACTGGGACGATTACCCTGTGTGGACAAATCACTCGGAGTCAAAAGAAAGTTATCTGTATCCAACTTCTCTTTCAAATAAACAGGCAATATGCTGAAACCATAGTTAGCTCTACAGCTAGAGCTCAGAGCTTGAGGCCATGAATAGAAGCAGCTTTGCTTGGACACATCCAGAAGGAAGCAAGGCATAGCAGGTGCACTCCACTCTCTGCTTCATCAGCAAGGCACATGCACCCTTGCAGGTAACCATCAGCCAAAAATGCCCTCAATTCAAAAGGGATACTGACATTTGATAATTATTTACTTCTTTTTAATTATCATCAATTCTTTTCTGCCTTAGCCTTAACATTAAGGAATTAAGTATGAGAAGTTTGTATGATTTCACATCAGTTTTCCCCTGCCTATTTAAACAGCTTGATTTCCATTCCTCTTTCAGTTCATCACTTCTTGTATTCCCAAGACTGAATATTTCAACAGGTGAGAGAAAATAAAAGGGCATGACCATCATGACCAGCATGGAACCATGCCTCCATCACTTCATTTTAGTGACTGCTCCACAAAACTCCCCTGGAGCTTGAGTGAGGTGTACAAATTCTGCTTTTCTTCAGCAGAGGAGAGACCATTCTTCCTCAGGAGTCAGAGAAGTGTGGAGTTGGAAAAGTGGGGGAGACATTCAAACAGCCAAAGGGAGTAGAAGCTAAAGAGTGGCAAAATATCTGGCAAATTACAAATGTCAGATTGCAAATCACAGCATGTCAAGTGCTACCCTGTATACTTTTGATAAAGCAACTTATTAATTGCATCTGATATAATTCAGACTGAACTTTTTTTCCTTGTACTCTCCTCTCCCCCCTAACACCTTTCAGTCCTCCCTGCCTCACTCTCAGTTTTGAAGTATTATAAAGACATAAACAGAGGTCTCACCTGTGACTTTTTGCCTGGTTCCTCCAACACACTGCTTTTCCATAGACTGACATTCACAGGCTATCTCCTACCCTTTAGATAACATCTACTTCCATGAGATCACCACTAATTAGCTGGAAAATAGGAGACAAAGACCCAGATCTTTATTTCTCACTAAATGAAGCTTTTTCTTTACAATGTTTTCTTTGAAAGAAAACAAAAGTATCTTTTAACAAAAAAATAACTATCAAAATGAGGGAGCAGCTGATGGAAGGACTTCTAAAGCATACAGAGATCTGGACTAACAGGTCTGAGAAACTACAAAATTATTCACATAGGTGCCCAAATTAGCAATGACTAAATGATGTCACCAAAGACAATGGTAACAGGAAAGAGAGAAGGGATCAATTTTATGGAATCTGTCAGGACTGTTGCAACTAACAGCTCATCCTTGTACCCCAAGAATATATTCCTTATCTTTGTCTACTCAGAATCAGTGATTATGGATATTAACCTAGTTTAGTATAATTTCTGATTAGCAATTTAAAAAAAAAAAAAACATGAAGCACTGAAAAGAATACATATTTGTGTCAGTCCAAGTCTGATTTCAGACATTTCAGATACTTCCTTGACAAAATATTCATTTAGGATACAGAGGAAGAGGATACAAAATCCTCAGGAAAATGTTAATGCTTTGCTTACCTGAAAAGGAACCTTTATTCTGGCTTCTCCAAATGCTTGTGACACTCTACCTCTAACCACCCTCCCTCAAACCAGCTTCAGTGATGATATTCCAGGAATGTCATTCTATGCAACAGCAATTCAGGTTTTTTTAATATATTCAAATAAAAGCATTTAACTCACAGGAAACATTCATATTGTGTGTGATGGATTTAAAACCCCCAAACTATTAAGGGCCAGTAACTTGGAGCCATGCTCTGTTTTTTTTTCCAAAATCAAAAAGAATCACATTTTAGTTGAGTTCTGACTGATAAGCTGGGCAAAGTGTTTGTCACTTCTCAGACTGCAAGCTTTCTTCAGTATTTCTGGAAAACTTATGAGTTATCAATTTCTTCCTTTTTTTTTTTTTTCTTTTTTTCCTCTGCGATTTATGCTTATGCTTTGGGCACATTCCAATAGAGTAACTATTGGTAAAGTATAAATCTTGGAACTAAGCTGCTATGGAGTTTACTTGAAAAAAAATCTGCTTTAGTGGGGACTGGTGCAACCTCTATTACCAAAGGCTGCATGAGTGCATATATAAACACACACACAGAGCACATGGGTGAGAAAGAACTTCAAGAAGCAGCTTGAGAAAACAACCCTGAAATGACCAATCCAAAATATGAACAGCTTTCAATATTAGCACAGCTTCTAATGTGATACTTTCCTATGTACTTCACATTTGTCTAGTTCCCCAGATCTCAAACATATACCTAATACCATTAATTTGTCACAGCATTTTTTAATCCATTTTAGAAGTGCAGCATATGAACATCTCCTAATTTTTATACCATACATATCTCATTCTGAACTTAGAGGTTTCCATACTTGTCATTAAAAAGCACGTAGACAAAATATTTTATGGTATCTATAATAAATGCAAATAAATCAATACAAACAAAACTTGGCTTAGCAAACTGTACATATATATGTTCTCAGTTTTTCTACTTGACATTCAACTTTTTTCCTCATAAAATCTTTTGCGATCTTATTTATTACATCCATTTTTTTAAAACTTAAAAAAGTGCTTCTGAGATTTACACCCTGTGCATCCAAAGCAAAAGTCAGAACACCATGCCTGAAACAGAAACCACAGGGAATAATACATTGCCATACAAGATCCTTTAAAATTATATGTTACAAATGCTCTAAAATTTCTTTAGCATTGGTTATTTTGTATACTGTAGATATCAAGAGGGTATTTAACAAAGGTCGGCTAATGGCTCATTTAGAGCAGCACACAGGAAAGAACCTACAGTATCAAGTCCTTAGCTATGCATAGTACAGGGCAATGACCTGGATATAAAGTGGCTGAAGATCCAGAAAGCTGGAAAGAAGGACATTTCCCTCACACACATCACATCCTCCTCAGTACCCAGGATGCAAGTATTTGAACAATCCTATACAGGTAATACATTGTGAAGTTTGATACCGATACACTGATGCGTTACTACCTGAGTGCCAGCAGAGAATGATACGAGCACAGCAGCAGATGCAGCACGTAGGTAAAGCTGCCACACTGAAACCTGCCACCTTTCAAAACCATCCTGCCTCCCAGCTAGCACTTCTGCATGGTCACCTGCTGTCTCACAGGTCTCCTTCATAATGGAGGTGGACCATTCATGTATTTTAGCATGGGGTGGAAAGAGCGGGCAAAGTTGTTGGCCATAGTACAGCTGTAGTCCTCCTCAGTCATTGGCACCAGGCAAGCCAGCCCAATCAGGAGCAGCAAGAGGAGCTGAAGTGGCAGAGCAGCTCTGAGGACTCTGAGGAAGAAGGACGGGTGCCGCCATGCTGGCCCAGCCTCAGAAGGGGAGGAACCTGAGCCACCTCTTGTGGACCTGAGAAAAGAGGATGGACAGGTGAATACAGTAAAACATCACTGCAGCAGAGGTTGCCTTTGGGCATTTAGTCTTCCCTTAAGGTTGGCTTAAAATTTGTACATACATTGACTGACAACTGCAGAGGTATTTTTCTCTGAACAGGCTATTTCCCTAACATTCTTAAGAGGCTGTATTTCTAGATTGGGTAGGAAAATGCCAAATGATCACAATAGGAAGGGCTTTGTGACCCCATAGCCCTTTTGTCAATTACAGGGAAGACTCTCCCTTTAAAGCATTGTGCCCTGGAGAAGGTGAAAATAAAAGGTGGGCGGTACTTATCATGTGTTCAATGCATGCTATCCGAAATGGAAGCCTCCTTATTTAAAACAGCAGTTGCATTTGGTTTGCAGAAGTTTCTACATTCATTTCAATATATAGTATCCGCAAGAGTGTAATGCGTTAAGCTTCAGCTACATCAATCTTCAGTTAATTAATACACCAATATGGAGGCAATGGGGACTTATTTTCTATAAAGTACATTGAATTTTGAATCTTGCACTGAATCAGCAGTTAAAGTCTGTTTGCTCAACTGAGTTGACAACATCCAAGCGATTCTGTCTTGTGTCTATGGATTTGATGTAAAATGGCATGTCTATGAGAGAGGCCAGACCTAACACAAATATTTCCAAAGAAACACATCAAATTAAGCCTCCAAATCCAATCTGTCTTTTTAATGAGGCATAAAGACATAGATTTCACATTTTCCTTTTTGACTGAAATTTTCAGATCTCTAATATATGGATGACAGGTTTTGAGATCAGCGAATGACTGGAAAGAGTGATTACAAAAGTTAAAATCTGATGGTCTCAGTGTGTTAATTAAATGGCATTAACTGCATTTTAGCACTAGCCAAAAACTGAAGAACTTAGAGCCTTCAAATAATTTGCTTCGAGTCTTTCATTAAGACATCAGGTCATTAATTTTGTCTTAGACATTGTTGCTACAAGACATCCATGTGGCTGTTATAACTATGAAGCCTCCAAAAATCTATGGTTTGCAAAGGTTTAAGAGAGAAAAATGCTCATAAGGATGATTTAATCTCAACTTAAAGGCCTGGAACATCAGGCTTGTTGGCTAAGGTCAAATGCTCCCCCGTAAAGCAAGGCATGGGTGATGGTTCCTTGCCTTTCCCTTGTCCTTTTGATCCTTTCTCCCAGATAAATATGAATCTGCATAAGGAAGCATGCAAAACCCAAAATATAACTTTCAATGCTATACCATGCTTGGCAAGGTTCTCCTTCCCACATGTTCTGAGAATTCTTTCTGTGCTTGGGATTATTTTTACTGTCTTCTTCATATACCATCCCACTATGAAAACTTCAAGAAAGCCAGAAAGATGTGGTAAAATTTAGTTGACCAACAGATACATAAACACTCTGGTATGCTAAATGATCAACTTGACCTATCCCAGGAAGAAGCGATAATCAAAACATCAGATTGCATGTTGCTTGAATCCATGTTATTGTAGCTCAGATGGAAAGCTGCTTATTACAAAATGTAAGATCACGTTACTATAAAGAACATAGTGAAGTGATATGGCATGTTTAAGAGCATTGGAGTATTCCATATTAAAGTTCAATTAAATCAGGACTTCTGCCGTCCAAGAATGCCAAGACAGAAAGTTAATGGACTGAGGTGGAAACAAAGGGAACAAGGAGTGCTTAATTACCTTTTCAAGCATTTGATTGCACAGTTTACCTATTTACAAGGCTCTCATTGTACAAATGTCATTAATCCCAATCAAACCAGGCCACATTTCTGCAGCTGGAAACTGCTGCTTGATAATAAGAAAAATCCCAGTTTTCTTCAGTGACTCAAAAGGTACCCTGGGGCTACACTGGGTGTCAGAAGGGGAATTTCCAAGAAGCAGAATCACAAGTGAGCAGGCAAAATTAACATCTAATTTTCATTTTCTTTATGGATTTACTAGCACAATCCAGAACTTTTTACTTTGTATTTTGACAAAAAAAAAAAAAAAAAAAAAAAGAAAAAGAAAAAGAGTGGCATGTGTAAGCTGCATGGCTGATCTCAGTAAGGAACATAAATTTCGTTTCAAAAATAACGGTTTATGGCAAAGTTTTTCAGAATGTTTTCTGCAGTGAAGTAGGGTATTGAAGAAGAGTTTTTAATACTGCATAGAAACAAACTAGCAAATAATGAAACATTAAAAAACATCTTCAGAAGGGGGAGTTCTAAGAAGTTTGAGCACTGTACTGCCTGTGTTTATTACAGGTATGGCTCTGTAATCTACATAAGTGAATGAAAAATTGAATGAGTCATTTTGGAGCATTTAATGGATTTGGTAAAGAGTGATGGTTAAAAATAAACACTGCTAATAATAAGGGCCAGAACTCCTGTTTACTCCAGCAGGAGAAGGGGAAGCTGCACTGTATGCCACTTAGGAGAAAAATGCAATTTCTTTTTCTTGAGCTTGTATCTTTAGCTGTGTCTCTTCTGACTGTTCCAGATTTGTCACACTGGTCCCTATCTGAGGTGGGAAGGAAGGTCATCTGTTTGCTACTCACTCCATGCACAATTCCTACTAACTAGATAAAAGGGGGAGGCACAGCTGGAGACTTGGCCAACAGTAAGCTTCTTTATGTCAAGAATTCTCATAAATTAAGAACTGCAAGCAATAGTAACCCTTACTTTGGGAGTTTGTAATGACAGTGAAATTAGAACTCTTTCCTAAGCATTTCAAGAGAGAAGCTAATTTACCAGGTTATAGATCAGATGGGCAAAGTGAACCAGCCCAGATGAGTACCTTATTTTAAACACGATTGATTTTTACTTTTTTCCCCAAAGAATATATGGTTGAATTAATTTATCTGGATTGCAGTAAACATCTGAAAGATTATAACAGAAGAATTTATCATTCAAGAGAATGGTATGAAAAAATAAAGTGAGTTTCGTGGGGAAGTGACTAATAGAATGCAGAGAACAGGCTTACACTGAAAGAGGCACTGCTGGGCTAGTAGGATGTTATTATTTGAGTTAATCAAGGATGAGTCTTGGTTTAATATTTTTATGAAAAGACTATGGCACAAAATATAAGAGGAGAAGATTTCATCTGTATGACAACAGAAGTTGGAAGTCCCTGCAAATATAAAATAGGATTGGCCTGCACAGAAAATAGGGGTGAATCCAGTAAGTTTAAGAACTAGTTCAAGGAGTTTAAGATAACAGTGTTTAAGATAGCAATAAAAACTTCTGCTGCAAATATGAAAGTTCGCATTCTGAAGATAATGAAGAGAATCTATAGCTGTTTGACACAGGATGGCCACAAACCCATTATGTGGCTTGTGAAGAGCTGTGAAAAGTGACAAAAGAATTTTAAAAATATATTTCAGTTCAAGATTTCCAGAAGACAAAAAGGGTAATTTTAACGATACTTTGTAAGACACTAGCAAGATCTCACCTAGAACAGTTTGTGTCACTTTGGTTAACATACTTCTGGAAGAAGAATTCAAACTTACACAAACTTCAAGTATTCAAAAAAGTATGTGTATTTCTGCTATGAAGGAAATAAAGAGCTGAGCTTCTCAATAGAAGACCTGGGAGATACTGAAACTATCCTTTCTAAAATAGCGCAGAACAGAGAGAAAGAAAGGTTAGAGGAAGGGATAATGTTGGCAAAAAATCAAATTACTGCATGTTACCATGGATATATCAAAGGTGGAAATGACCGTAATTCCAGATAATCAGAGAAATTAAATTTGAAAACAACCTTCTAAAAGACTTTTTATTCCACTGATTTTCATTTTTTAAGATGGATATTGCTACAGTTATTAAGGAGAAGGTATAATACTGTGCCCACAAGAGCAGGCAACAACTTCTTTTGGTGGCCTAACTGACTCTCTAGGAATGTCATTGTTTGGCTGCATTCTCACTTTGATTCTCTCCCTAGCTGTCAGCACCACATTACCCCAACCACAGATTTGGTTTTCCCAGCAAAGAGGATTAATATGTCCATTTCAAAGGCAATCAAATAGGAAGTTGAAGTAACAAGCTCTGAGAACCATAGCAAGCCAAGCCCAAGCTCTGTATTTAAGCTGAGTGGCAAAGACCAACATTTTGTGCCCAAAGGTACCGAGAAGGCCATGGCCTGGTCTGTTTGAAGAATAGCAAGTGACCTTCAGAGATCTGCTAGTCATTTGGAGAGGCCTGGGGAGAGCAGGAAATGGAGGCTGGCACTGTGGCACCAAGACTTGAACAGAGCTGCTCAAGAGAGACACTGTAAACACCTTGATCAAACTGAATCACTACTTTAATCTTTTTAACATTATAATCACTTCAAAAAACTCCACAGGCACAGATCCAGGTGTGCATTTATGAGAGATCTATTAAACTGATGAAGAAAGACAATTAGCTTCTTGGATCTGCTTTTCCCACTTAGCACATGATTACTAATACCACTTGAGCCTTTAGTTAAATCCACAATGTAACATCTAGTTTAAGCTTCTACCTTGCTTAGCATCACAGTATGATTGTTTTTATGCCCTGATAATGGGGAAAGCAAAGTGACATCACACTTGTTATACACAAAACACGGCCCCTCTAATTTTTAAATGAACTTTCCTTCACAACCTTCTGTGCCATAACCCTTTTAAAATTGACTTTAGCTCTCCTGTGTTTTAAACTCTAACAGGGTTTGCTGATCCAGTGCAAGATCAAACACAAAGTACTCTGATCAGAGGCATGTCAAAATATTAAAGAACACGGTGACGGCTTGTACCGCTTTATCAGTTAAAACCACATTACACATCAACCACAACCTGTCTGGCTTGCGCATTTGATTAAGTTTCCTATTCAGCAGTGACTCATTCGTATTCCATGCTTGTCTGAACGACAAATTGAACATTGTGTTGTACTGCTACAAGATGTGTTAAT
Organism: Forpus xanthops; assembly: GCA_032466535.1. NCBI lineage: Eukaryota > Metazoa > Chordata > Aves > Psittaciformes > Psittacidae > Forpus > Forpus xanthops. Next base: position 7,793 of record JASSUY010008098.1, on the reverse strand, counting down.
AAACAGTGCTGAAAAGACTTGATCTGAAAGGTGCCGCACCAATGCCACTGCTAGAATAGAGGTTGTTCTTAAAGCTGCAAAGCACTGCTAGCTGCACTTTGAGTCAGTAGCTCACACCTACAACCATAAACCTTCTCAAAAGATTGGCATAAGTTGTCTGACTAAACAGGAGAGTGGAAGAGTGCATACAACGTTTCTTCAGTACGACGCTGCTAGTGCAAGCATGCTGATCTGCTGAAGACATCCTCCATTCCCCCTAGTTGTTAATGGCTGCAGAGTAAAGCCGCACTCCTCCCTTTTCTCACTCTAAGAAACACAATGGCAAGCTTCATAGCAGACTGGAGTTGGAAAAATTAATTCTCTTTCTCCATTAGACAGAAAGATGGAGTGTACATATGTCACCTATTTTTTCTGTGCTTTCCTTATGTTTCAAAGAAGACAAAAAGCCACTAAAAATAAGGCAGCTTCTTAGTGCCAGTGGAAGCAGTGACAGATGACTACCTGCTCTATCTACTATGCTATGTGGTTTTGCAACTATGCCGCTTCACTGACAATCACTATGTATACATATACATACTATGTATTTGATATTTGTATACACAATTTATATGAATACACATGTAAAGCAAACCTTTTTTTAAAGAAATGTTTATGTAAATCTCTACATCATGAGTAGCATTATTATTTATTTCACTTATATTTGAGAATAATTTTGATGATATAGCCTTGATTTTGCAAATAAAAAGACTACTTGAAGTATATTTGTTATTGCCCAATCACTGTATTAAATTTAGTGTTGCCTTCTTTCCAACATCAAACCTTTCACTTTAACAGGAGTTACTTTTAAAATTAATTAGTTGATTTTTGATACACAGAGAATAAATGAGGTTTAGGACTTAACTATTAGAACAAATACATATTTTATTTACACTTTCTTATCATTTTAGATGTTGCAAAACTTCTGAAATAGCAGAAGACACCCATACATATTGGTCTGTTCATTTATTTATTTATTCTTTTTTAAACTTCATAACTCTAGAGGCTGAACTGATCAGTGAAAAAGTGAAGGTACACACATCACGCTGACAACAACAAAGAATGCAGAAGCACTGTTAGCTGCGGAGGTGATAGGTTGCTGAGGACAAGATGGAAAGCAAAAAGCTGTAGCTGCAAGCCTGCTCTCTACTGGTCAGAGAGAGATGGGGCAGTGCTGCTCCCAGAGCAATACACGGATGCAAGCACTTGGCAAGAGTCATGGCAATGTTAGCATGTTATATTGCAGTCATCTTAGGAGGGGAGAGAAAGTGACTCCAAGTCTCAAAACCCTCAAGTTATGACTTTTAGTTTTGATTTTTAAGTACTGAAAACCCACAAACTGAACAAAACATTTCAGGGAATAAAAAAATTAAAGTAAAAATAAAAATAAATAAATAAATAAAAAAGGATGTTAGTATGTCTCATCCAGATCTGTGGGTTTTGTGTATTCCAGAATATGGTATTTGTCTATTACCTGCCTTAATTTAATATCTAGAAGCAAAGAGGATGATAAAAAGTGTTTGCCATGAACCTACTGGCATTTCTGTTAAATCATGTCAAAGTAAATTACTGATTAATTATCATGAGTGCAAACACACACTCATCCAGATCAGTCTTATGAAAAATAAATATTGACTATATGGCATTCCTGGAAAGCAAAAGCTGTAGATGTCCAAGGATTAGCCAGTATTTCTAGTTAACAAAGAATTTGAAGTAACTGTGAGCCCCTGTCGCCAAACTGTTAACAAAAGAGAAGTTTTCACTTGTTTAAGTCCTGGCCACCTGACAGAGTCAGTGCAGATGCAGAGGAATCACAGCCAATTTCCATCATCCTCTTGGGGTTCTAGAACAGAGTGCGGAAACCAGGAGAATAAGGTACCTGCTATGTGGACTGCTGACAGAGGGTCCAGGCTGTGAGAGACTACATTTGCCCCGTGGCTGTTTGCAATGAACAGGGGGTAAAGAAAGAAGAATGTTCAGTCCAGGCAAATAAAGACAAGCTACTGATGAAACTAAATTAAAAGTGCAGCAAAGGAAACATAAAAAAACCAAACAAACAAAAAAAAAACAAACCAAAACAAAACAAAATCAAGTGAAGAGACCAATACCCATGAACCAAGGAAACTGGCTTTTCTTTGTGCCTAGCAGAGTATGGAAATGATTGGAACATACACAGAGAGCTCAAAAATAAGTTTAGTCATTACATTTATAAACAGTAGCTCTGGATTAAAAAAACCCAACAAACAACAAAAAAACAACTAGTAATTTTGCTCAAATGATTTATAATATGAAATAGAAAAAATACTGAGTATGGGCAAATATATATATTTCAAAATGCAAATGCAGCAAATATAATATTCTCAAGGAAAAAAGGCCCAAGGGCCTCCTTTGATGAGTCTGGCCTCTTCTCAACCTCATTCTCCACCACAATTTTGAAGGCCAAATAACTGTAGGTGCATTCCTGCACTCACAACTATTTGCTGGAATATTTAATGCAGTCAGATTATTATAATTCTGATTGCATTTTTGTATTAGTATTTATTTATTTAGCATTGGTATATTTGGCACTGAAATTCTAAACGATTTCACTTCAGTCTCCAAAATTGCGGGTGCAAAAACCAGAAGTTTGAAAACCAAACCCCAGGGAATAATACAACTTAGCTATACATTATGGACAAAAATTAAAAAAGTAGTCACATACATAAACACTAACAAATTAGACAAATGCTCATTAAAATGTTAAGATGAGACCTATTATAATTCTACATACTCTTTAGACAAAATTTTATGGTCAAATATTTCTCCATTTCCTGTAACAGGCATCATCCAGTTACATCTGTGATATCAGAGCTTTTATTAGTTATTTAAGTTTAAATTTGAAGATAAACACATTGACTTCTTAAATAAAATGTTAAGCTTTATATTCCTTCTCCTTTTGAAAAGCCAGTTTTCCTTTACATTCTCATACTAGCATCTAATAGGAAACTAGTGAATGTAAAAAAAAAAAAAAAAAAATCAATTTTAAAAGCCATAAAATTTATCAAGACAGAACTCAGAGGCTGTAGAAAAAGTGCAAATGGAATAAAAACCAAACAAAACCAATCAACAGACCAACCTGATTGTTTTAAGAACTAAAGAATAAAAGCAAAGTAATCAACCAATAGAATTGCAGAAAAAAGATAAAATAACTGCAGTTCCATTCTGGGCTTAGAGTATGGAAGTGTTAAGTAAGAGGCATGTGTTGCTATATTTCTTGAATTTTGTGCCAGCAATGCAAATAAACAACTCCAGAGTTGCCATCACAGCCACTGATTAGGCCCTGTGCAACTAGTTTTGTGTAATGTTTTAAGCCCTTCAGCTCTACTTTGCCATTCATCCAAAATCTCAATAAGACCATTTGCAACCTTCACCAGAAATGGCAAAAAAAAACCAAACCCCTTATTGAGATTCTCGATGAAACAGCTCTGAAGAGAAGCCCAAACAGAAATGGAGTGCTGATTATACCAGACAAGACCAGACTTTCAAGTGCTGCCATCACTAGAGCAAAATACAAGACACACGACATGCCATACTATGGTAAACCAACCACACTGACAGCCCTGGTTTTAGATAGTATTTACCACTTCTTATTTCATGCAGGATGGGATATGCAGCAGGGTTGGGGCCAGCAGCTGTGTTTTGTTCTTGATTTATGCCATTTCCTTTCCTACCAAGTGAGAAGAGGGGCCTTCCAGCTGGCTAGAGCTACTGTAGACATCTAGAACTCCCACCCAGGAGGTGGCGGAAAATACATAAAATGGAATTACCGTTCTCTGTCTGCTTGGAGTGCTTCTTCCAGATACAGGACTTACTGAGCCTGATGTGTCCAATTCATCAGCAGAGGACCATGAGGACAATTCCTATAGTTCAGAAGGAAAGGAGCTCAGAAATACAGCAACTAGCAGTTCAGGCAAGCAAACAAAAAAAAAAAAAAAAAAGCCCTGACTGAAATCCCAGCAGAGTTATTTCCAAGCAAATAAAATAAAGCAGTTAAATTTTGTTACCAAATTTTATAAGACTAAGGCATTACATGTTTTCTCTTAACCTTGAGGAAAAGCAAACAGTTAGTTAAACTTAATTGCTTTAAGTGACACATTTTTCACCAAAGTCAATAGAGAGGAAAAAAGAGTTGCTCTTTATTGGCCTTTAATTACAAGAAGAGGCTGGTACCACCAAGATTTTACTTAAACAGGCCTAAATTCACTAGAATGAGGGAAGAACTGAATACTTATTCCTTAGTAACCTAACCTTAGTTAGGTTAGTAACCCTAACCAATCTATGATTGAATGTACTTTGTTAATCCAAGACTTTTAAAGCAAGTAAATAAAGAACCACTTTGAAATCTTTACTTTACACCTGCCACTGTTGGCAAAGATATATGCATAACTCCCTCTCAAATACCCTGAGACACATGATAACTTTAAGAGATTTGGAGTATAGCTCAAAGCTCAGAAGGCACTATGAGATCCATTAGCCTATTACATTATTTATTTTATGCCTTTTTTTTTTTTTTTTTGCAGAGTGAGCATTATCTTCCTCATCAGTGACAACTGACACACTCTAATTTTCAGTACCACAAGCAGAATAATTATCTCATATACTTTGTCAGCTGACTGAATCAGTAATGGCAGGGTAAACAAATCAAGCTGTTCAATACTTACTGCTACACCAAAGAGCAACAAATTAGTGGATTAAGAAAACTATCACAAATGATATGTTTACATTATGTAAAGTTACTTTATGATATTCAAGATTACATTTGTCCATCTTTATAAGTATTGCAAACAACAGAAAGAGTTCAGCCAACAGCACTGATCAGAGAAACACAGTCAAAACAGCAGGAAATGTGTGTTCAACATACAGAAAGGAACAAAAAGTTGTGACCTACCAGCTGACTACTTGAAATGTCTAGGATTTTCTCTAGGTCTTTGATATGACGTGTGACATCCTTCAAGAGGAGCTTCAGTCTGTTTCCAATGACATGCACCTTTTCTTTAGCTTCAAGACAGTCCTCGCCTTCAGCATTGACTAGCAATTGGCAGGACATATCTTGCAATGATGCCACCTTCAGTTGAGACTCCAGCAGTTCACGTCTGATTTGCTGTTGCCAAGGCAAGTACCAGGTATTTTTAATTAAAGTTTTTTTTTCTGTTTGTTTGCTTTTAAAAAAAGGAAAGGAAAAGCTTTCTAATCTGCAGGGAGATAGACAGGTGGACAGCAGTCTAGCTCTTGCTTGAGATTTTAAATCACAAATTACGCTATTAATGGAAGTAAGCAGTGACTCTTACCAAAGTAGCTACTGACATTGGTCCTACAACTGTTTGTTAGCATGCAATGTACAATACTAACCCTCAAATGAAAGGTAAATCTGATCAGGTGTTTTGGGAGAGAAAGGGGTGATCATAATCCTACCAGCAGAAGTCTGTGATGATCCTGCAGCGTATCTGAGTCCAGGTTTGTATTGATGGGCACAATTTCATTTTTTCTTCTGTCAATATTCTCTAACCAAAGCAGCAAACCATGGCTCATTTCATGGAAATCCTGCAAGCGATGAGTGATGATTTTAACAGTGTAGTAGGAAATTCCAGTCAAAGTCAGGATTTTAATTCATCGTACTGAAGGTCCTACTGGCTAAATAAAATCATGAGGAATATATTGGAACACTATTCCAGAGATGCAAAATTTAGTAAACCTTGTACTGGAAAGACATGCTTCGGATAGCACAGGTGTATCTTTCAAACAACACATGCTGAAGCTGTATTTTGCCCTGCATGACCATCTAGTTTCAGACCAGATAATGAGCCCACCAGATGACAATATGGTTTACATTTTTGATATGCAGGATGATGACAATTTAAAATAAGTGCCTGGCACTTAATACAGACCTGGCACTGCATTAATGCATCCTGCAATGAGCAGCGCCACTCTTCGATCATACTGCATACATGGTCCCAGCGCACGTTCATCTGAGACAGGCGTTCTTGAAGCTTCATGCTCTCTTCGCTGTCAGACTGAGTGAACTCTGAGCTACACAGATTGATGGATAAGATGATTGCTTTGCGGTTATCAATTGCCTTTTGCAGCTCCTTGATGGTAAGACAAAATGGGATGGGGAAGAAAGGGTGGAAATCAGTAAAATGTGACTTTCAGAAGAACCAAGTAAAGAAGGTACCACAAGGATGTTCTGATTTACCATCAGCAAGTGCACAATAGTACCTTACTGTAACAGTCTCTTTACTCCAGATATGAGATTCCTGTGCTCACTCTATGACTGCAAATGCCCACTCTTTAACATCTACTAAAATTTTACTGTGAGCATAAACTGGAACAAGCCAATTAAACTTGTAAATTCTTAAAAGCCTGAAGTCATAGCTCAGTTTTAAAGATCTGGCTCATGTTTCAGATATTTTAAAGTCAGAGTAGGCACAACAAAATTTATAGAGACTTCGGACAACTGTACTTTAGCTCACAGTAAAACTTTTGCCCTCACTTCTCAGTTTTTGCTGATAAACATAAAATCCAACATGTTTTCAAGTGGAAACTGCTGTCAACAGTATTTTAAAATAAAGGCTTTTACTGAGGGAAAAGAAAACATACAAAGAGTATGAACAGTTTACTCAAATTTATAGAAGCAGGACATGTATAAAAACTCTGATTTGTTTATACTGGAAGCCACAAAAGAAACCCCACCTCTTTTGGTTTGGAGGGCACTAATAGGCTTTCTAAGAGTGGGTGAGATAAGAACAGGATTCTTATGAAATGCCCCCTTTTCCACCTATTTTACAGCATTTACTTAAAAGCCTCATGTCACAATGACCTTTGTAGTACTTATGGTAGCTAATTTCTGATTACAGTGAAGATAGCATTAATATGCTTTTGACAGACTGCTGTCGGAAACAGTGTTTACTATCTGTTCACCTCATTCCTAGTACGGATCACAGAGCATTTTGGCAAAGGCTCCCACATTTTGGTGCCCAAGCTTATAAGATGAGAGTAACTGAATGTGCAGCTGTGGACCACCACATCTGCAGATTTTTATAGCTATAAAATATAAAAGAGAGACCACAAGGGCAGCATTTGGATCCTGATGCCTCTGAGATAACAGAATAAGAAGCAGGAATGTTGAAAAGAGGCACCATTTGTTTCCTGTGTTATTCTGGTGACAGCAGTGTGCATGCTGCCACCTTTTTGGGCACTCTCTCTTTCCTTCACACAAAGTTATGTGTCATAGAAACATAGAATAGTTAGGGTTGGAAAGGACTTTAAGATCATCCAGTTCCACCCCCCCTGCTATGGGCAGGGACACCATGTCACCAAAGGCTACGTCCAACCTGGCCTTGAACACTGCCAGCGATAGAGCATTCACAACTTCCCTGTGCAACACATTCCAGTGCCTCACCACCCTTACAGTAAAGAATTTCTTCCTTATATCCAATCTAAACTTCCGCTGTTTAAGTTTGAACCCATTACCCCTTCTCCTATCACTACAGTCCCTCATGAAGAGTCACTCCCCAGCATCATTATAGGCGCCCTTCAGATACTGGAAGGCTGCTATGAGGTCTCCATGCGGCCTTCTCTTCTCCAGGCTGAACAGCTCCAACCCTATCATCCTATCTTCATACGGGAGGTGCTCGAGTCCCTTCATCATCCTCGTGGCCCTCCTCTGGACTTGTTCCAACAGTTCCATGTCCTTTTTATGTTGAGGACACCAGAACTGC